>APFE031639166.1:0-31640 GCA_000404065.3 Pinus taeda | reverse complement strand
TCTCCCTCATATACTTTATTTTTCATTAATTAGGAAACATATATTTTTAAGTTTTTTTAACATGACGTTATGTGACGTCATATCCCTCATGTATTGGGTTGTAGATCACCTCTCAGCGCAATGAGGGATAGGTGGTTGTAACAACTATATTACATAAGTATGGTGTATCAAGTCATATGAATTTAAAATTGGGTAAGTTTTTAGGTACATTCCATGAGCTATAATCCTTTTGACCATGGTGAAGAAGTTGCAGAGGTGGCACCAATAATCACAAAAACAGTGAAAATCACATTGATAAGGTGTTGACGCTGCGATCAACACCCTCTAAATTTTTTCTACACTTGAATTTTGGAGTCTACTGAGTAATTTTATGATTCGTTTCTCTATGATCACTATGTGGTCGGTAGATTTTGTGCTAAGTGTTTAAGTCTTTTTCTTAGTTTCTAACAATAAAGTGACTTGCTCACACATGCTCAACCCTTGATGAATTATTAAGTGAAATTACTTTATGTAATATTTAGAATGCATACTTCAGTCCATCAAGTCAGTGCTTTCACAATGTTCAACCTATGTCAACTGTGAGTGCACACTCTCCATTGACTGTTTCCCTCACTATGGTTGCAATTGCACTTCTATTTCGATGAGATTTTCCCAACTATTGATTTTGCACACCTTTGCTTATATAAGTGTTGCTTTCACGTTTGTGACTATTTTTTTTTCTTGCTTTCATTTTAACAAGTGTCATTTTCATGTTATCTTCACTCCAACATATGTGCTTTCAATTTCTTTAGCATTCGCAAGTGTCATTTAAACTTTTTCTTACTATTGTAGGTGTCACTTTTAGTTATTTTCCGTCATGTATGTGTCTCACCTTTGCACATCACTGGAGGTATATCTCACACACTCTTTTGCATTATATGGTGCTACATATCATTCTAATGTGCGCTAGACACATTCCTACAACTTATCGCACTTTCTGGTCACAATTGACACTTGTTTTGCAACTTGTATTCTAAGTGTCGCAATGTGTTGTCTCAACTATTGCACTTACAAATAAGTGTCACTTTGTTTTCATTTCATGGTGTGATTTATGTTCATGAATCTTGTGTATTCCCCTGGCTTGTATTAATGACTTCCATGTTGGTGATCTATGTTCGAGTCTCATTCAGATGCATTTTCCTCTCTTACTCTATTGACCCCATACTTAGCTATTTTGGAGGTCTTCTTGGTACTACTACCCAGTGAAACCTATGAATACATGAACCCTCTTGTTAGGTGATGAGTAGAGCCTATTCATGAGCCCCATTGATGATACCTCTTCCTCCCATATTTTTTCACTAAGCCTCTCTCAAAATCAGCTCCTTTGACTGCAAGTCAAGAACCTTCAAATCATAGTCACCTAACCCTTCATTCTTCTACAAACTCACTACACTGAGTTTTGATCACCTCTACCATGCAAAGGGCATAGATCACTTCTAGAAGACAACAAGGACCTCTTCCATCCCCTTGCAAAACCAAAATTTGCAATGCAAAGGCTCTCCCTCCTAAGAAAAGTGACTTACCTTTTGCTCCCTACCTTAGTGAACTACACAATCTCCTATCATAGACAACCCCTTTGGAAGAAAACTGCACTAGCATAGGGAGAGAAGCACATTTACAGTAGACATCGAGGCATTGTTGAGGAAAATTGCACTAGAATCAAGCCCCCCCATCTCTCAATGCAATGCGTAGTCTTGGTGCATAACAAGGCCTCCCATCACTCACAATCAAGTCAAATTGTGCTAGCATAGGGTGCATAATGCATTCCTAGAGGAAAATCATCCATTGTGGATCTAAATTGTGTTGGAATAGAGTCCTACCCTTAAGCCCAACACATGGTGCAATAACAATGGTTAATATTTCTCCCATTATTGAATTTGATCCCTCTATGCACCCAAGCCTTATCATGCCTTGCCTCCTTAGTGCATAACGCAATTTTAGTGAGTAGTGGGTTCATCCTTTGGTCAATGTTGATCTCACCTGCACTACCATCATCCTATCCTCCCTTGAGCCTAGTGAAAAGCATACTTCTATTCAACAAGCCCATCACCTCTTTCCCTTATACTTATCCATTGCGCTGGACCCTAAAAAACCCCTACTCATAGCACATGGCGCAGTTTTAGTGAACAGTGGGGATTTCCTAAGCCACTGTTGAGCTCAATTGCACCCTCCTCATAAAGCCCTTCCTTCTCAGTCTTTTCACATACCTACCACAATCAGTTTCTTCCATGAGCAAGGTAGATATATAATAGATGGTTTTTAATACTGATATTGCCTTGTCATGAGTGACCTTTATTGGAAGGTGTACCACCTCAACATGGAAAGATGATATGCTCAAGGAAGATGTCAAGGAGAAGAGACAAAGAAGCACTTGCAGAGAAGATGCGCAAATATGAAGCATCATGAATACATGAAGAAAATATTAGACCATGATAGAAAGGAGAGATTGCATGATAACTCAGAAGACTCTAATGTTGATACATGACCCTTTGGAGGGTGAATATGAACAACAAAGTAGATAGTTCATTAACATGAAGTATTAACCAGATATATCATGAAGAACTCAAAGACATAGCACCAAAGAGAGCATCTTGGCATTGACAATTCATGATGGAATTCCATGTCATAGATGTCAAGTCGTGGCTTGTACAAGTGTCATCACAATGTCATATGTGTCAATGTATCTTGCCACATCATTTGTGAATGTAATGATGTATTTTCAATAAAATTAAAAATATAAATGTGTGGAAGTCCAAGAGTCACATGTGGAATATGAAAAGTCACATGTGTACAAAATGTCACATTATAAGTTCAAAAGTCATTTAGGAGTCCAAGAGTCATGAGTGTAACTCAAGAGTCATAGGGGATATGAAAGGTCATTCCTCGTATTATAAAAGAAACCTCATAACTAAAGAAAGGGGATTTTGGAGGCTTATATTTTGGAGACCTAGCATTGGATTCTTTAGTTTTGCATAGGAAAGAATATCATTCCTTGGAGAAGCAAGGAGTCAATTAATGCTCGACTATTAGAGCTAGTGTATCACCAGTATAACTATGTACTTGGATATTTCACTTAATAATTGAAACTCATTGAGCCTACACACTTTCATGCGTGTATCATGAATGTTATAAGTTCTTTAGATGTTTTGTGGTATATGTTATGTTCATTGTAATAAAGAAATTAAACTATTTCATTGGCATTGGTGTTTATCTTGTTGAATGTGTGTTATTTTTTCTTTAATGATTGTTGTGTCTATGTGAACTACTTCACTAGATTACTCACAATATTTTCTTTCTCTCGTGTGCCTCTCTTATCATGGTATTATTAATTTCCTTCTAGAGACTCACTTTTGTATCCCCTTTCGTGAAGGCCTCCTTTTACACATTGCAATTGGTGTTTTACAATGTCAACTTGTTTGTTCAAAGGTTATGTGTATAATATCTTATGCAATCCATTGAAACCAAGGAAAACCTTAAGTTGTGGCAGTCAGGATGATACTCTAGATGGGCCTCCTACTCCAAACAATGTGAGGTCTAATTGGGACTTCACATCGGGGAGACACCCTGTATGTTGGTGGTATCCAACACCATCAACAGAAGGTGAGAACCATCACAGTGAGGAATTGTGCCATGAAGGTTGGTGGGTTAATGCTAGGGAGAAATAAAGCAGGCCTTAGGCTGTGATTAGTAAGCCACCGAAGGAAGAAGGCGATAGGTACCAAAATTATGTTGTCATTGGGCAAACCTTGGCGAGAAGAGTGGTGCAACCTGGATCCATAAGACTTGGGAAGGCCCATTAAAAAGAAGGCATGTTGGGGCTCGATGGGCCATGATGGCCATAGGATGGATGGGATCCTAACCGATGGGTCCCATTGGAGTACCAAGATGAATTAAACAATGCACATGTTGAGATAAGATGGGCTTGTAAACATTAGATATATTAAGCCTAGTTGTCGATCTTGGTTCAGATCTTGCCACTAAATTTGTCATTCTTTGCCAAGTAAAGCACCATTGATTGGCTAATGGGTAGGTACATTTTTATTATCAAATGTATGTTATTTATTTTAAATATGAGTGTTTAAAGGCCCTACACATATTAATGTATTTTCATAGTGTGGAGTTTATTTATATAAACAATTTGGACTTGATAGTTGTGGCTACTATATAAATGTCATAACAATTTACAACGTTGGTTCATTATATTATATATATATATATATATATATATATATATATATATATATATATATATAATATATATATATATATATATATATATATAGTCTTGAGGGTTAGCTCAATTGGTCGAGATCTCGTTGCTAAAACACCTTGCTACTAGGAGGTCATGGGGTCAATTCTCATCAATCCCCTCAAGGTTAGGCTTTGGTAATAAATCGATGGGATGCGATCTCTTCTAGTGGATTTGCTTGGATATTTCCTTGAAATACACACACACACACACACACATTTTAATTATTGAGCGCATAAGTGCATAGTGGACCCCCTAAGGATATATTTTTAAGTATACCACATGGAAATCAAGAAGGTAAAGGCTCATGCAATAAGAACATAACTGAACAATGCATGTTGGCCATATTCTTGAAGGCCTAGTTTTCTTACCTAATAGGAAATAAGTGAGGAATGGTGTTAGGGATTAAATTTAATTTCTAGAAAATTAATTAAGTCTTACAACTTTGTAATAGTTCATGAACTGAGAGGGAGCGAGACAAAACTTCTGAGGGGCATATCTTCGCACTCAGGGGTTAAAAATCAGAGTGTGAGTAGTCAAATAAAAGAGAATTTCAAGAAGAATACATTTGAGCAATTAAAAACTAGATTAGTAGCTAGAAATTTCCAAAAATTAAGGGGAAATATGTTTCTTCTTAGTTTTTATAAAAAAAATATTAACGATGTAATCTATTTCTTGATGGAATAGAATCAGCTTAATTTTTTTTCATTATTTAAAAAATAATATTTCTTTCTAATACATAAGAAAATAAGTTAACTATCAAAAATCTTAAAGTATGTGCCACATAGTTTTGAATTACTATTTCTTGAACTAATAATGTATTACTCAAACTAAATGAAAATTTATCGAAATTTACTTATGTACTTTATATAGTTAAATTACATCAAACTAAAAAACAAACAAATTTATTTTTTATTTAAAACAATGGTTAATTATAAATTAAAAAATAAAAAAAAAATAAATAATGTAATTTAAAATCTTAAAAATATCGTTAGAATAATGATGAATATATTTGAATTTTAAAATATTAATATAGATTTATCTTAATTATAGATTTACAAGTGTTTAGTAGGATCAAATCTTTTAAGATGCAAACATATTTTTAAATACAAAACTCCAGGGAAGCTTTGCACCTCTAGAGATTTGATTCCTTTTTCTTATTGTATGTGAAATTAGTTGGTTAACATTTTTTTCACTTGTTTTATATAATATATACATAGTTGAAGTTATAATGTTAAAATTGTTCATTATTAATATTTTTTTTAAATGTTACATGTCAAACTCCATATTAAACATTGAATTACAAACTTATGTCATATCTTGAATTAGAAATAATCTATTAATACAATAATCTCTTACTTAACATGCATATTGAAATATTTAGTTTGTAAATTTATATAACTCTTTTTTGTATTATTTAGTAACTTTTTAAATATTATATCACAAAACTTAATATATTAAGCAATAAAATAAATTAAAAGACTCTCTTACAATGAAAGTGAAAAATATACAAAAAACTTTTACTTTAAATTACTTTATTTTTCTCTATATAAAGTTTGATATAAAATTATAAAATTATATTATCGATGACATAGAGTTTTTTTTGTTATTAATATATTTTTGTTCTATATACTACATTAAGTTTTTGTTTGTTTGTTGTTATTATTTTTCAATTTGTTATTTTTGTTTGGGGTGAACACTTAGATTTGAAAAATGATTCCCATTATTTCAATTACTTTATAACATGGTGATTGCTAATTGAGATTATGGAGATCCTCCTTAACCTCTTTATGTCTTCCAAGTTGGCAAAGATGTTGTGTCTTTCCACCTATTTATCCATCAAGACCAACCCCAAGAGGGTTTTCATTTGCCAATGCAAAGCCATTGAATTCAGGTATTCTTTATTCCTTCCCCTGGTGTGGCTAGGAACGAGAACCCATGCAAACATATCTTCCATGATTTTTGAATAAGAGTGGGATAGTCTCTCTACCCCAGATTGAGTTTCCAGTTTATGAATTTCCTTCCTTGTTTATGATGGAACTGCATTAAAATAGTTAGCCACAGAGTCCTAAGTGAAGAGCCTCACTCTAAATTGAACCTGGGGACTACTTCCACCCCCTTCTCCTACAACGAATGTGTTGCCTAGGAACATGATAGAAACAGAGGGGGTACACTTGGATCAATTGCTATATCGTCCTCTACCTACAAAAAAACATGAGACATAACAAGACTCCATCTTACCATATCTTAAACCCCAACACACATAATCATCACCAAAACTCATAACACTAACCACACAACTAGGGGAAACCCCAAGCATCTGCACCAAAGATAGAGAAACCCTAGTGCATGCCCCACGACCCAGTACCATTAACAACACATAATAAAATAGGGAACCCACCAAACCCCAATTACAACAATTCCTCAGACACAAAAATATCCTCACCTAGGATGAAACATTTCCCTTGCTTCTCGAATTCTCAGACAAGTGCTCATTAAATTTACAACCAAATTAAGGCATTCCCAAAGTGGGAAATGCACCATCCAATGTGCCGCAACTAACATGTAATAAACCCCCTCCCATATCCACCCCAACAACCATTCAGTTGGGGTAAACATGAAATAAGAGAGGCCACTGTAAGGGATTCAACCTCCTTGCTAACCCGAAGGAAATGGAATCGACGGAACACATCAACCAAACCCATCCACATCAACAACAACACCCTCAAGAGACATATCATCCACTCAGACATCCTACCCCTGGGTCCCATTGATGTTTTAAGCCTTTTAACCCATAGTCGCTCTCATGATATAAGCATGATAGCATCCAAAATCAAAAGCCGCTCTCACAGACCTATGTGCCAACATCCCTGGACTCTTTTCGACAGACCTACGCCAGTATCCCCGCGATTTGAGCCACTTTTCTAGTCCAAAATCCCAGCCTTTGCCCAAAACTTGTTACATCCTCCAAAATCCATCAAAGGAAATATGACAATATAAACAAATAAAAATTCAACCTCGGGACTAGTCCTGAGCATCCCCAACAGGGGTTGACATTCTGTCAAACATTTAGCATCAATGCAACCTACAGGTCTAGGACACAAGATAGAGCATGAATGACTGAAATCACTTATGAAACATAACCAGAAGGATCACCACATTCTCCATTGAAATGTTATAGCATCAATTAGGTCTTGCATCCATCCATTTAACAATTACAAGTAAATACATGAAATGACCATGACATGAACCAGTCATATAACCATGCTTATAACTAGCATAAACCATATAAATATCAAATATATGATAGCCATTAAATCCACATATAAACAAGTGAAAAAGTAAGAGAAAATATATTTTATTAATTATAGGCAAATCAGAATAATTTCAGGACTTCTACATACCACCCGACCATAGACATGGCTGAACCAAATCTATCTTTTAGCTAGTCACCCCCATGCCATATTCCAAGCATGAATGTGGGATATCATAGAAAAACCAATCCAAGAAAAACCAAGGGAATCGAGAGGTTAAACTACCTCCACCCTCACCAAATCGTGATCAAACCAAACCTGGTGCGTCGTTCACAACCAAACCGAACTTGGAATGCCATCCAGAATCCATCACTATCCTTGAGGAATTTTTTGTCTCCTTGCCTCTTAAGATTTACAACAATCCAATACCGAATCACTAGGCCCTAAACTGAGACCAGTATCTCAGGCTGCAATCCAAACCTGGATCACTAAGCCCTAAATTGAGACTCCTTCCTCAGGCTTTACCGTGTATACCACCAAAACTGGGCAAGGGATTCCTAGGCCTTTGGGAATGAAACTTGAGACCACCTCTGCCCTAGATACTAAAATCCATCCAGCAAACCAAAGCTCAAAAACCAAAGTAAACATCCCAACACCATGGCATGTTGAAAAAGGCAAGGCTAGGCTAAAAATGATTGTGATAACCTGAAAAAACCATGCCACCGACAACAAGAGAACCATACGCCAACATGAAGCTGCTTGATCCTACTTTTCCTTCCTTGATCCTTGCTTTCCTTCCTTTCCCTTTGCTTTATTTTCCTTCCTTGCTCCAAGCTAGAGTGCTCCAAGAAAACTCTAAGTGACCAAGAGTAAGAGAGAGAGAGAGAGAATAATGGGAGAACTTCAAACTTGAACTCACAAAAGGTTACAGTGACCAAGTTTTCCAACTGATCCTTAGAAGCCTTTTTATCAATGAGGCCTCTAATTTCTTTATTTTCCTTCAATTTCCTCCTCACATGCAAAATGTGACCTTTCAACTTCCTTTTATCCTAATTTCCTTTATTTTCATAAATAAATGTCCCAAAAATGTATTTTTGCCTTTCAATGCCTTTTCCTTAACCTTTGCCAATTTTCTTTAGCCAAAACACGCATACAGTGATGCCCACTAGGATATTTTTGCCCAATATTCAGCTTAGAATACGTGTCCCTTACCTATGGTCTTATTTTTCCTTTATTAACTTTTATTACATGAAATTTTCACCAAGGATGTTATAAAACCCTCCCCCTTGGGGAACATCTTCTTCGATGTTAAACCACACCAAGACCTCAACAAGACTGCTAAAAAGAAAACATATTGCCTCTGTAACTTTATAACTTAGCTCATTGCAGTATTTACAATGAAATACCTACTCAAAAGAAAAACATCATGACAATATAATAACCATATCACATATTGGAGCTTGATAGCACAACTCATTATGGTATTTACAAAAACCACATATACACATATCCACATTTTCTAAACCAGAAAATAAAACGATGCTCGTATAAATCAATAAGGGAATCCAGAGGATCACACCTCCACCCTCAAAGTAATACTAGAATTCACCTTCTTCCCAGGAAATCCAGAATCCACTGTCATAGTCAAAGCTGCAACCAATGTCCAACACTATAATCATGCGCCACTTGTCCCCTCAACAAACATTTACCAACTCATTGTTCCAGGGTGCACTCCCAATGTGCATATGATTCCATCTAGCAATGTTAATGACCAAAACCAATATATCTACGGCCTTCCCTTCTCTACTACATAGTCTCTTAGGAAATCCGGTCACCCCCTTACGTGTAGTCACTCACCTTCCAAGTTCCCTGGCATCCCCTATCCTGGGTGATCCATCCCTTCGAAAGGCTTCCTTTCATCAGAAAATAAAAAAAACCAAGGCATATACCTACCTCAACCATTATACCGGCATAGCATTCTCATGGAAATCAATTAACACTATTGGGTACCAGTGTCTCATAATGGCCCTACTCCTAAAGTACTCTAGCAGTATACTGTTGCATGTTACAATTTATTTTTCTTCTACTGCCAATTCTTACAGCCGATTTCAACCACCCAACTAAGCATATTCATGCATTCTTGTTCCAAGCACATAATTTCCATTAAATTCAAATAAATTGAAATAACCTCAAATCATACATCATTGGTAGTTCATCAATAAGGTACACTTGTAATCTTGTTTTCTTCTTGTCACAACAAGTCAAACTAATTGTTTGATCAAAACATCATGTATAAACATATCACATCGGGTTAGCTCGAGACACATCCATCATAGGTCAACATCATAAATCACATGTAACCATCATAAACAATAATCGTAGATCACATATAATCATCATATACCATAGTCATAAATCTCATGCATAATAAAAATGAAATAAAACGTTGATATTTATCCTTTCATCAATGCTTAGCTTCTACCTTTGTCTTTATTCCATAACCACTCTGGATCAGTCTCCAAACCATACAAATAACCAGTACCTTCTCCTCAACCATGTGCACATACAAATAGTGTCCTTCACACACATACAACCACACACGACATACAACACCATGCAATACATGCACCTGGTACCGCATGCCTTCAACACAACATGTATGATATACACACAATACCACATGTACACCAATACCAAATGTACAAAGCACCACCTGCACAACGTGTGCACACCATCACATGTACACGACACCACCTACACAATGTGTACATAACACCATATTTACTCTGCACCATTGTACAATGTGTACACAATACCACATGTACGCAGTACCACACGCAAGACATCTACACTACACCACACATACACAATGCTACATGCACGATATGTAAACAACAAGACTTGGACACAATGCCACTTGTACAACATCTACACAACATTGTATGTACATAGTGCCACATGTACAACATGCACGCAATACCACATGTACATAGCACTTCATATCCAACATGTACACAGCATCATACATACACAACATCATATATCCAACATGCACAAAGCACCATATGGACACAAAGTCACATATACATCATGCACACAGTAAAATATGTACATAGCACCGCACATCCAACATCTACATGCACATAACATCACATGCACAACAATAGTACTGATCCGGATTTAAACAGGAACGCAACAGATTACAGAGGTAACCATAAATACAGAGATGCGATAACCATAAATAAAGAGATGCAACGGAAATAACAATAACACTTTATTTCATTAATGGAAAATACCGAAATATGCTTACAACCAGAATTGGGAATAAACTAGCTAGGACGATGGTAGCTTATCTCTGAGAAGAGATGTGCGGCTACTTGTCTCTGAACTGTTCCGAACTTCTGTTACAATGAGGCTCGCGGGCCTATTTATTATTGAGAAACAATGGAAAACCCTTCACATTCCAAAACCCGACCCTTAGAAGATGAAACGCCAAATTGTGGGCCCCGTTTTGGGTAAATTGGTACATCAATTTCCCGGGGTCGTAACTTTGGCATACGATCTCCGTTTGACGCGTATGATAGCTCGTTAGAAAGATCTATCCGAGAACTACCACTTTGGGAAGGGCAACATCGGTCCATGGACCCATGTTGCCCCCAGATTTCCCAAAAAACGTCGTTTAGGGCCTCAAAACGGCTCTGGAAGTTCAGGACCTGAAAAACTGCTAAAAATAGTAAGTTATGCTACAATTAAGGAAACTGAAAATGATGAAAGAGACAATTGTGGGGGTCCAAATGGGATAGGTGGGTGGCCACCAACATCCACCTGGATCAAGGGATGAGGGACAAGCTATTTCTCTCTTTAGTGAAAGTCTCCTTACTTGGGTAAAGCCTTATGGATACAAAGAAGGCTTCTTGCTACTCCAATCTTTTGATATCTTCCTTTCAGCACAAGTATTGCCACAAGAATCAGAACTATCAGAACTAGAACTAGAACTAGCTTGCTCAAGCCATGGAGACAAGCTTTTATAGAGGAAAAGGAAGAGATAAGGTCAATCCCCCACAATCATGGATTTGGCTTCATCACTTGGAAACTTCCATGGAATGGTGGAAACCTACTTTCCATCCAAGGAGATTCGAAGCCAAACCATCCTCACTCAACTTGGAATTAGTTTGGTGAATGAGTTGGACAAAACCTTCGGAGGTTTGATTAGTTGAAAAATTTTCCCAAAATGGTTGGCGCGATTGCGACTCTAGGACAGAGCGCTAATGGCGTGCCCTTTCAATAGGATTTTCCCCATTGGCGCGGGCATAATACAGGGCACCAGCGCTAATGCGAAAAGGGCTATTTTTAAGGGCAATGAGTAGTAGATGTCTTAAGGGCATACGAAGCTCATGTTTAGAGGTGGATAATGCAAGTGGTTTCAAGTCTTGTCACGTCTCACAAGTCCCGGAATGGGTCCTCCAAGATGCGGGAGAGGGGTAACAGGGACGGTGACAAACGGTGACAAATTATTGTGTAACAGAGGATATATATATCTAAACCACTGAAATAAATAGATTTAACGAACAAATCAAAATTCTAGAGGATGAGAAGAAATTGGTTCAAATTATGCATAAGAATGAATTTCAGACGAGAAATAGGTTGAATGAAAAGGTAGGGAAGTTGGAGAAAGAATTAACAATGAAAGAGCTACTAGCCAAGCAAAACAACTTTAATGGGCCAATATCATTGACATAGTCAATGATACTTGGCCATCTATACAAGTGATATTTGAACAAAATAACTTGGTCAAAGAGGATGGTGAGGCAATTCAAAGGGTTAGAGCCGGACTTGGAAATATGCCAGAAGAAGCCTCAAGAGTAATCCAGTTCCTTAACTCAAAGAATAAGTATGAATTGCAGGAGCTTGGAATAGCTGATAGAACTGGGACCATACTAGAAGTGAAGAAGGTAATCACTAAGAGGAACCTAATGACACAACTTGAGGATAAATGCCATACAATGGAGCAGCAATAGCCAGGTTCATGGTCAAATTTGATACTTTGAGGCAGAAAGGTCTACCTAATCCACTGGTGATTAATGTTAGGTTGATGCCACACGAAGACTATGATAAGAGAATCCGAGAAGTGGCAAGGAACAAGCCAACAATTCCTCCATGAAAGGGATGCCTACAAGAAAAGTCCTTTACCAGGATTTTGAGAACCTCTTTTACCTCCACCATGAGGTAAAACATATTTTTGTAAACAAGCCTACCTTTGCAAAATACACAGAAGCTAATGAAGTCTATAGAAGAATGGTAAATATTAAATTACTAGATACAAAGACTTGGGAAAAGTTAAATGATTTATTGTAAAAGTGCAAGGTAAAGAGTGAATACAGAGCAATCAAAGTAAAACAACAGATCATCTTAGTCAAAGAGTATCAAATGAAACATGAAAAGTATCAGTCAAAGGGCAGAGTAAAAGGGCATCCAATATAGAGCAACAACAAAAGAGAGAAAGCAACAAAAGATCAAATCACCAAACAACAAAATCAGTAAAAGAAGGGACAACTAGCCTTTTAGTTTCCTAGGTGTCTCTATCTTCTTGCATGAAGATATTTATTTTCCTTGAATAATTCCTAAAACAACTTAGGATATTTTGTAATAGTTTTTTGTATAAATACTTCATAATTCAAAGTATAGAGGGTGGATTGTTGAATATTTCTATAGTTACATTGATTTGAAAGCCTGAGGGTTTATTGTAAAATTTTTCAAGTAAACAGATTGGACTGAGTAATAAATTCATTGCATTACAGGATCCATGTGTTGGGCCACTTCAGTGAAGTATCTTTCATTTTTCAAGTTGTTATTTTCTTAATTATTTCACAAACATACATGTTTTTTCCAATTTGAATGCAATAACTGGAATGTTACTACAAAATTTGTTTAAGTACACTCTGTCTTGAACAATTATTCATTTTTATGTTTTCTTTTGATATCCAGAGTAGGGAATTCTTCATTGCTCCTGTTAGTGTCAATATCTACATACTTCCATCCGGGATCAAAATTCACTCTTTGCATTTTCATTTTAGGAGTCCCATGCTGAAAATTTTTGCATCATTTTATTAGGTCTTGATATACTGATCCACTGATGGTTGTTTTCTCTTCAGCTCTTCCCTCATAGACTATACTTGCTTTCCTTATTCAGATTATCTTCATTCATGTTTCATAATTAATCTGTAATTCATTTCATTAGGTCATAGAGCATGATTTCATTAGGTCTAGGGTTTCATCACCAAGGTCAAAAGTCTATAGCTGAAATGCAAATAATGGTCAGCAAGGATATGAGGATGATCAATAAATCAAGCATGATGTCTTGAAAGTCACAGCTACTGAAATTTTTATTTTTGGAACCTAATGTAATTTTCACCTCAAAAACATGTTTTTGAGGTGAAAAACAGAGTATTTTGAATTTATTATATTTCTTATGTAATTTTAAGTTTCTATATATAATTATGGATCTCAGTTGCATCAAAATATTTCTCCTTCCAGATCTAGAGATAGAGAGATCACTCTACAACCAAAACTTAATGGTGGCCATGTGGTAAGGATCATGCCCTTATCTATAAGTTTGTCAGTGTCTGGTTATTCGAAAGAGATCTTACTAGATGGATTCAGAAAAAATGGCAGCGTCAAGGACACATCGAGCTAAAGGTGGGAGCTAAAGGCTTCTTTATGGTAATATTCTCTAACCTACAAGGTAAAGAAAAAGTGTTTGAAAATGGCCCCTATTTTTACTATAATGCTGGTCTTTTTATGAGATATTGGGAATAATGCTATAACCCAGATAAGGAAAAAAATTTAGCAGCTCCAGTATGGGTCCGCTTATTTGGGTTATCTATGGACTTTTGGGATCCGAAATCTTGGAAGGGATAGGAAACACAATAGGTAGTTTTGTGAAAATAGCGGAAACTATGAAGAAAGGAAGGTATACATCATATGCCAAGATATGCGTGTATATGAATATAGCGAACCCAATCCCAGATTCAGTGGAACTAGAGTATCATGAATAAGTCTGGTAGCAAAACCTAGACTATGAGCATATACTGTTTAGATGCTGCAGATGCCATGAATATGGACATCTGGTTAAGGAGTGTCCTATTACAATGGAAGAAGAAGAAAGGAAAAGTAAGAAATAGAAGAAAGGGCCAGTAGACCAGGAAGGATTCCAAGAGGTAAAAAGTAGAAGGAAAATAACCAAAGAAAACGCCAAAGAAGACAAGAAAGGAAAACAAACAAACCCAGGAAAATCAAACAACTTTGAAATACTACAGGAAGAGGGAGAAGATGAGGATCAAACAATGGAAAATCAGGAAGATAAAGAGTCAGACAACAGCTCCAGTAGTGAAAGATCTCACACAAAGAGGAAAGCCCTGAGTGATGTCACGAACAAAGGCAGAGAACAAGCATAATAGATGGAGATAGAAATGGAGACAACCAGGGATGATCCTAGTAAGGAAGAAGAAGTTTTGAGAAATATTTTAAATGAATGATGAAACCTCGATGAGAGATTTATCCTGGAAGACCAAAAGAGGTTTTATGTGGAAACCTTCCAGCGGTATATAGCTAAATAGGAAAAAGGTAAAGTTGTGCCTGAGGATTACTAAGAGAACCAGAAGGATAGTAGAATAGATCAGCAAGGACAAATCAAGGGCGAGAAAAAAAAGAGGAAGAAAAAATCTTAAAGACTCCATCCAACTAATGGGAGAAATGCTGGTGAATACAGGGAGAGTGGTTCCGCTTTCAGCGGTGTTTCAAAACCTAAATCAAACCCCTCAATGATTTTGACATCCTGGAATATTAGAGGCTTGAAAAACAAAGGGAAACAGAGACATTTAGTGGAAATATTGAGGAAAGATAAACCACAGATAATGCTTATTCAAGAAATGAAAATTTCAGGCCAAAAGTTGGAGGACATACTCAATAAAATAAATCCAAGATATGAGCAAGTATCCATAGATGCTAAAGGAAGTGTGGGAGGGATAGCAGTAATTTGGAACCCAGCAGAAGTCCTATCAGACTAGTGGATAGGAATGCCTAGAATCCTGTTTGGCATATTTAGACTCATCGGGAAAAGTAAATGGGTTGTAGTGTCAGCAGTCTACAGGCCCCACACCCTGGTAGATAGAGGCCTATTCCTTAGTTACTTGAAAAAACTAAAGAATATGCACAAGGAACAAAAGTGGATTATTGCAGGAGACTTTAATATGATAACCTATAAAGAGGAGAAGAAAGGAGGAATAAGGAGGGAAGACCCAGAGATGGAAAGATCCAGAGATTTCCAAACAGACTTAAGTCTGGTAGACATTCCAACAATAAATGGGAAATTCACCTGGAACAATAGAAGAGGTGGGAACAATCAAATAGCGTCAAGATTAGACAGATTCTTGGTCTCTGAACACATAATCGGTATGGAAATATTCTATGAAGCCTCTATTCTCCTCTCAATAGGGTCAGACCACTGGCCAATTAAACTGGAAATAGCTATGAATAATTAGAATAAAAAGAGACCTTTTCATTTTGAGTCCTTTTGGCTAAGAGATCCAGAATTCTTAAATAGAGTACAAAATTGGTGGCAAGAAAGCAAAATGGGAATGAAAGGTTGAAACAAAATGCACACATTCCAAATTAGACTCAAAGACATAAAGAGAAAAATTTAAAAATGGAACATGGAGGAATTTGGCAACATTCAAATTGAGCGAGGGAAATTGATATCTAGAATGGAAGGAATTCAACAACAAATTATTGAAGAAGGTATAAGTGAGGAGTTGGTCGAGGAGGAAGGAAGGATAATCAATCAATTAGAGGAAATATGAAAGAAAGAAGAAATTATGTGGAAACAGAAATCACGGGTCCAATGGTTGAAAGAAGGGGAGAAGAACTCCAAATTCTTTCACAAAGCCATGCTGAACCATAGACAACATAATAGAATCTTTTCTCTAAAAGATAGTCAATGAAACAGAGTGCTGCAACAGGAAGAAATGGAGAAGCTCCTGGTGGACTATTTCAAAGGGATACTAACAGAACCAAACATTAGTAGGGAGGAGGAAATCACTAGGGTTTGTCAATATATACCTAAAAAAGTAACTAGAGAATAGAATCTAGCTCTACTCAGGGTAATTACAAAATAAGAAGTTGAGGAAGTGGTTAACAGAATGGTGAATAATAAGGCCCTGGGACTTGATGGATTTACCATCAAATTTTACCTAGTAGCCTAGAGTTTTATGGGTAATGACCTGTTGGACCCAGTGGAGGAATCTAGGTGTACAAAGCGTATGCATCAGGGCCTTAATGCAACCTTCCTGGCTTTGATTCTTAAGACTGGAAACTCAGATGAACCTCAGGGATTCAGACCAATATCTTTATGTAATGTAGTGTACAAAATTTTAGCTACAATTATGGTGAATAGACTCAAGCCTATTCTACCCAACCTCATTGCTCAGGAACAAACTTGTTTTGTAAAAGGAAGGCAGATAATAGATGGAATTTAGTCGCTCAAGAGGTAATCCACTTTGAAAAACTCTCGAAATAAAGGCATGATAATCAAATTAGACCTGGAAAAGGCATATGGTCGCCTTAGTTTGGCTTACCTCGAAGGAATCCTCAAAGCTCACGGATTTGATGAGAGATGGTGAAATGGATCCTGTCAATGCTGAGCACACCGGTGATGTCAGTAATGTTGAATGGAACCCCTTCTGAAGCTTTGAATCCTTCGAGAGGGCTCTGACAAGGAGATCCCCTGTCCCCGTTTCTATTCATCTTAGCAGCAGAAGGGTTGGGCAGGTTGGTAAAAACATGAGTAGCCAAGGAACAAATACAGGGGCTAAGAATTTGTGAAATGATCTCCGCATAACACACCAGCAATTGATAGATGACGTCATGATTTATGGCCAGGCTTCACTTAAGGAAGTACAACAGATCTTAAAAACCTTATCTGATTTTACCCAAGCATCCGGGACAGAGATTAATAAGGAGAAATCAGAAATATTTTTCTTTAATACACAGGCAACGGCCAAAATATTTCTGGCTCAAACTCTGGGATTCAGAATTGGAATTTTCTCACCAAAGTATCTGGGTATTATACTTAATGAGCACCAATACAGGGTTGCCAACTGGGGACATCTAATAAGTAAGATCGGGAAAAAGATGGACAATTGGACATTCTGGTCATTGAACACCCCCAGTCGGATAATTATTCTAAATGTAGTACTTCAAGCCATCCCAATTTATCAGATTTCGAGCCAAGTTGTTCCCAAGTCCATTAGCCAAAAAATAGTAGCCATGCTTAAGAAATTCTTATGGCAGGGGACCAGTAAAACCCGAAAATGGGCTTTACTTTCTTGGGAGTGGTTAAGCAAGCCAACCAAATATGGAGGCTTAGGCTTGTGGGACCCTTACTTACTCAACCAAGTGATGGGGGCGAAGCTTTGGTGGAGGTGGACACAGGGCAACCAAGACCTATGGAAGGCAATCTAGGAGAGGAAATATGAGGCTGTTGAGCAACTAGAAGACAGGATGAGAAGTCAGACAGAGGAAAAAGGCTTTGCAATATGGAATTTGGAAAGGAGTAATAAAGAGCTGATAAGAGAACACAACTTTTGGGAGATAAGAGAGGGGGACAAAGATAAGTTTTGGGAGGAATCCTGGCAACAACGAGAAAAGCTTATCCATAAGGAAGCCCTTCAAGTCATCCAAGCATTCACCTCCCAGGCAGAGGGGGACGTGGTCGATTTTTTTTGGAAATCAGGGATAGGGGATTATTGGCGCAAGTGGAAACAGAAGGAAGATTGGGTTGCGGCCCCCGATACTGAAAGGTGGGAGGATTACCACAAAGAGATGGCATCCCATAAAATGGTGGTAAAAACAGGGCAAGATATCCTAAGATGGGGAACGCGAATACAAGGAACTTTTTCTATAGCAGAAGGGTATTACTTAAAAACAAAACAGAATCAACAGACAGAGACAAAGAAATGGAAAAATTTATGGAAAATAAAGCATTGGCCGAAAGTCACTTTCTTTTTATGGATTCTGTTTCATGGCAGACCACTTACCTGGGATCAATTACAGAGAAAAGGGAGGCAGAGACCATCAAGATGCGCACTCTGCAATGAACAATAGGAGACAATGGAACACCTTATGAACAGATGCATGGTCAGCAACACCCTGTGGGACAATCATTACTAGATGTTTTAGCGTCGCTGTAGAAATCTCCAAAACATCAAAACGTGCTGGAAAGCTGGCCGAGGAAACCTTACCAGAACCCGGTGTTAAATCGTGCATGGATGTTGTCTGCTGGGTTCTTGCTCTGGAATATTTGGAAGGCACAGAACAGGGTGATCTTCAAAGAAGAAAAGTGCACTCTGGCAGAAATATGGGAACAAACAATCATGAACATGAGAGAAACAATTTTAATGGAACGTTGGAAGGAAGAGGACTAGAAGGTCATGCAAACAGAGGTGAAGATCTTGTAGTGGCTAGAATTAACCCAAAGCATGATTGACAGTTACCGAAGAAAGGACCAAGTCAGAGAGGTTGAAGAAATTAAATAGTATAGAAATCCCCCATAGGGATTTGCAAAATTAAATTTTGACGGGGTGGTAAAAAACAACTCGGGAGAAGCAGGAATGGAGGGGGTCTTCAGGAATAATAGAGGAAAAACCTTGAGAATTTTATCGATGGACTGTGGAGAGGTGACTAATAATGAAACAGAACTACACGCACTGAAGCACGGACTAGAAATTGTGATTCAGGAAAAGTTTATGGGCCTCCAAATAGAAGAAGACTAAAAATGGTGGTGGACATGGTAAAGCAGCTGCAACAAAAAAAAAACAGCGGAAAAAATAAGTAAGAGTTGGCAAACAGCGTGGCTCATCAGTGAAATAGGAAAACTAATTACCAGAATAGACTATCTGATCCCCACCCATGTAAGACGCTCTGGCAATCAACTGGCAAACTGGTTAGCAAACTATGGAAGTAGGAATAGGGGAAAGTTGATAAACAACAGAGGAATGGAGCTTTTGCTCCCGGAGGAGTGAGAGCAATTGCAGAAACTACTTGACGTTGATAAGGGTGGCAATGGAAATTCTAAGGAAACAACCAAGAAAAGTTAGTAAGTGGCAGATGCAGGGAAAGATTACAACAGGTGGTGACAGAAAGGATAATCATGAGAAAGGACAGGGGCAGTGCAAGTGACAGAGCAGGGAAAATAACGGGGCAGGGAAGGGTAGGGTCACCTGAAGGGGCAAAAGAGAGAATCGAGACGCCATTAAGAAAGGACTTGGAGGGAGTGTGGGGAGTCAGGACAAGAGGCCGCGAAGGGTTGGAAAGTGGCAATGGTAGTGCAGAAAGGTTGCGGCAGGAGCAACCGGGAGATTTTAGTAGTTATGATGAGTAAAGGAAGCCAGATAGGTAGAGACAAATCCCGAGGAAGGGATGCGGGGAGGAGAGCAGGGAGAGAAAATGGACAGGTAACGGTAAGGACGGAAGGATGGAGGGGATTAAAAAAACAAGAATATGAGGTGGCATTAGGATTTCACATGTAGGAGAGCACGAAGCAGGAGAGAATGAAGAAAGGTGGCAGTGAGGTGCAGAGTTCAGACCAAAGCTACGGTGCCGATGAGGAAAAGTGGTATGTATATTCATTATCCAACCCTGTTGCTCTTGTAATTGATAGAAGTAGGAAATTCAGTTATTTCTCAGAGATGTCTATGAAAATGAAATCGAAAGGAAGACATGGGCAGGTGACAGGCAAGCCAAGATATGGGAAGAAAGGTCTTTTTTCCACTAGATATGATGGTGTCCCAGGTAGAAAGAATTACGGTTCTCTGAGAAAGGAAAAATCCAAGCTCAGGAAAGGCTGCAGGGTGGGGAGGGTAGCTAAGTCGGGAAGAGTAGGGTTCCATGCTAGCCATAGGAACCATGACCAATTCTGCCACATAGGAAATTTAAGTAAGGCAAAGAGTAGAGATCCACTGGAAAACAGGTGCGAAAGCAGTTCCCCCTGATAGCCAGGGAGAAGATTTATTATGGCTAATCATATAGAAAAACAACAAGAGAGGCACCGAGGGAAGTTAAAAGAAGTTGAGAGGGGAGGGAAGGTAAGGGGCCGACCTGTAGGGCAAGTCGCAAAGGGGCCAGAGTCCTCGTATCAAAAACAAAATCGGGATCAGTAGATTCATGCAAGGGTGTTAAGTGAGTGGGATGATGTTGAAATTCACAACAGAGTTACTGACTTGTGGTCTTTTGTCTTGATAGGTAAGCAAGACACAAACAAGAATAGTTTCCAGGCAAACAGAATGATGGCTCCGAAGAAAGAGAAACAAGTTTGAATCCAAGAAGAAGGCTCGAGCAGTAACCTGAAGTGGCATGGAAGGAAACCAGAGGCCGAGCAAAGAATGTATTTGATAAACGCTTACATGGCCGGGAATTCCCCCAAAATCCGGGAGCATATAAATGGATAGGAACGGGAGCTGATATCCATCAGCTCGAACAAGGAGATTCCCTGGGGGGAATGGGAAGATTTGGTACCAGATCCAAGAAATACCAGGAGCCACAATTCTCTATTTAATAAGTCAATCCAACACTACCAAATTATGAAGCACATGGTCGGCTGTGCTATGGAAATGAACCAGGCAGTTCGGGAGGAAGAAGAGGAGGAAAGGAAGCAAAAGGAGGAGCATTTCAGAAGTCAGACACAGGAAGAATTAGACAATATAAAATCCACACTCCTGAAGGAAATTGCTGAGGTTCAGATCCAGGCTACGAGAAATAATCGAATTCTGGGAAAAATGGAACAAATGCTGCAGGAAATGAAGTGGGTTCTAGAGGAAAAAAATGTGACTCCAGGTTCAAGTGCCATGGTGCCTACCTCGGTTATTTCGTCCGATGAGGACTGATGAAGCTGGTTTCTTAGTTAGTTTTGTTTGAAGTACTGTAGTAAATGAAATTTTTCTAGATGTTTTATTATAGACCCATAGATAGAATAATTAGTAGAGTTAGAAAGAATAGATATGACAGAACCAAGGAGTTGAACATGTTTAAATTTTGGTCGGGGTATAATGCTGACAGGTGGTTGCCTAGTTTCCTGCGGGTAGGCTAGCCACCTGGAACATATGAAGGATGTAAGAAATTTTGATACCGAAATATAGAAAGTAGTAACGCCTAAGTTCACAAAAAAAAAATATTTCTCCTCCTGCAAGACACACCAACATTGTAAAATCAAGTTAAGTTGAGCATTTGTCCACCTGCAAAAACAAAAATAAGAAAAAGCATTAAAATAGAGTTTAAAAGGTGAAAGTGATCAAAGGCAAAAAAACATTAGAAAAAGGGTTTGAGGAGCTAAAGATTAAATTCAAGGGCCTATAAATATCTTCTTGCACTCTTTATCTCTTCATTTACCTCTTACCACACATTAAGCAAACCAGAGCAGCGTTTTGGGTGATTTGATGTCGAAATTAGTGAAAAAAGTGAAGGCGCTGCACGTTTCCTCTTGGCACTACGTGTTCTCTTCAGGCACTGCACACTCCTCAAGCGTTGTGCATTCCATTCAGGTGCTACGCACTCCCTTCATGCGCTACGCACTTGGCTAGTTTTGCATACCCTCGCTCTTCAAGCTTTCACAATATCTCCTAGGACCTAAAACAAGTAAGTATTGCCATTTCCCTCTCATTAAGGTTATCTCCTTCATGCTTGAATAATGACAATCACATGGTGTTAGTCTCTCACTCCAAACCCTAAGCCTTTCTCCTAAACCTAGTTTTATAAGCAAATTTCCCATTTCCTCGAAAACACCTAATCTACACCCTATATTCTCCCTCAGAAGTTTCTATCCTTATCCCATCAGACCCTCATTTACTCTCATCTACCCTTCCCTTCCTTTTTCCTCCCTACACCCTTGCATTCTTATACCGTACTAGGGTTTCATTTCAAAAACACCATGGCTGATGAGGAATACAAAACACACAATGAAGAAGAGGGATAAGACAGAGAGAGAAACATAGAATAGAGAAGGTCACATAAACGAGGGAATATTCACATATTTGAGCCCACAGATCTTAAAGAGCTTCTAGCCTCTCCCATGACAGTGACATCCTTTACATGGTTAGGGTGTTTTGTGTTTTGTGAACAGGTCCAAGCAATTCAGTACCACCCTGAGTTGACTAGGCTTTTCATAACTGGGATTCAAGATAATCAAGTCACTCTTGCAGGCATAACCTTCACATTGTCTGCTACCACCATATCAATTTCCATCAGGATTCCAGAAGTTGGGGAAAAATGGTTCAAGCAGGGTGAAATAGAAGCACATTTCTATGAACCATACATCAAACCTAGATACAGACATGAAAGAAAGGGCTATTTTCCTTTCTCATACCTCCTTGACAAATATGCACCTATGATGAAGATTATAATGAAGTATGTTTCATGTGAGGGAAGATTTTCTAGGGTCTACTCCTTCCATATTAGGTTACTCATGCATTTCACTAGAGTTAAAATGCTCAATATACCCTACTATATTTTCAGGAGTGTGGAGAAAATGGCTTACATTGCCCAAAAGAGAGAACACAAAGATCAAATGAAAAGCCTATTCCATCATGCCCTCATAAATATCATAGTTCTTTATCACCTTAAAGAACTTAACATTGCATGGAGTACATTTATAGCCAACCCCATTTTCACTCATACTTCCACTCAAAATGTTCAAAACATGCCATCACCATCACATTAACCCTCACCTCCATTATCACCTTCCCATGCACCTATTCCTTCACTTGACAGGAAACATGACAGTGACAAAGAAAATCAAGGTAATCAGGGTCAAATCAGCAAGTCTGGAAGGACTGGTTCATGTACCATGGTGCATAATTATTAGAGAGGACATAGACAAGTGTTTGGCCCACATATTGTGGGAGAGGCCTTGCTCTCATCAACAGCAAAATAGGTACACAAAGGAAAGGAAAAGGTGGTTGAAACAAAGATGCAACAACAGGAATAACACCTCCATGAAATTGAGCAAGATTTTAACCTAGTGGACTTAGATGAGGAGGGTGAACACACAAACACTATAATGCTCATCAAAGAGGAAGAGGCACTGATAGGTGAGTTATAGGTGAACTTGCAAAGAGCCAAATACATCATCTCTTATTACAAACAGGAAAACAGGCAATTGGAGAGTAAGCATGAGCTTATGGCATTTTAGCTCATCAAGGCCAAAAGGGAAGAAGAAAATGCTAAAGTGAAACTAGAGGAAGCCTATGGTGACTATGGTGAACCCTTGGAGGAAGAGATGCCTAGGAGGAGGCCTAAGACTAGAGGCCTAAAGCGAGCTTTGGAGCTTGAGAAGAAAAAAGAAGCACAACTTGCCAACCAACTCACCTTGAATGAACAACTTGGCCAGATGGTGAATGAGAACCGAGAATATTGGCTTGAGAGGGTTGACACTCACCTTGAGGACTTGCTGGCCAAAGCCACTAGAGATGTGGAGGTGCAAAGGCGAATGGCCAAACATTATGCCATGAGGGACAAGATTGCTAGAGCCAAGCTTAGAAGGGCTCAAGCAAGAATTGAAGCATTAGCTCATCAAGAAGAGAAGGACAAGCTTGACCTATTGTTGGAGGCTTCACTACAGGCTTAGTCACCTTCAACACTAGCCATCACAACCATTTTTGAGGAGCCTTTATTCAATTTTTGTTTTCTAGCTGTTCCTGTCATTTTCAAGCACTTATTCTATCAGTCCACTGGTCAAACGCACAACGCCTAGAGCGTTGCACACTTTGGGCACTTTTTGGAGAAATAGCCACCACCATTGGATTCAGAAGGCCATGTAAATTCATAAAAACCATGTTTCCAGGTGTGAAAGTCAAATTTACTAGGTGAAAAGGCCGAAAAACCACCTAAAATTCATGTTTCTGCCTGTTTTTTGAGCTTCGCGCTCTTCCTTCAGGTGTTGCGCACTTGACAGGCTGCTTATTTTTTCACTGTTTCTTTCAAAAATTGCTTTTCACCCATGTAATTTTAATATTTTCACTAATGTAATGTAAAATCATGATGTAATTAAAGTGTATTTATGTTACCTAGGGTAGATACATTAAATGAAAAGCTTAAATGAGATGAATGAGTCGGTTTGCTTCATACTAGGAATGTTTTAGTTTTCAACAACCTAGTCTACAACTGTCTATTCAACTTTTTGTGCAGTTGATCCCTCCTCTCATGGATTTGACCCCTGAGGCTAGGATTTGTATTTTGAAGCCTATATTATGTATTTTCTAAGTCATTTTGTGGGTTGGACTCAGTTGGATGCTCAGAGCTTGATTGTACATCATTGTAAGCACTTTGGCAAGGAGATTAATAAGATTTGCAGCTATTTTTATGGGATCCCTGTGGTATGGAGTTTTAGTAAATTTCTTCTTTTGTGATAATTTTTTCACATGTTTTATGTATGCCATCATTCATTTCATTGCTTCTAGTTGAATGTTTTCAAGTTTTATAGGTAGAATCCATTGTATCAGTGCTCTGCCTTGGGAAATCATTCAACATTTCATGTTTTCTACTGTTTAATAGGGATCCATGATTGTCAGATGCCCTTCTTAGCTCCTCATCAGTCTTAAACACCTCACATAATCAAGCCTAAAGTGCTAAATCCTATGCCTACCTTGCCCCATAAAACACCCTGCATTTCTGACCTAATTTCCCAAACCTAAACTACCCAGCTCCTCCTCATCCACGAAAACACCAACAAAATTCAATCAAAACTTTTGAGCTACTATACCTAGCCTAAAATCATTTACCTAATCCAGTCATATTGACTGGGATCATTATGGATAGAGCCCTCTCCTGGCCTAGTAGGGCTAGCTACTTGGCTAAGCTTGGTTTGTGGTTACCCTGGCATTGCCTTCCTTCAGCCTGAGGTCAATCTAGGTGATAACATAGTGGCGACCATACTGGGGAACGTAGTTTTATGTTCCTCAGCAAAATGTATCAAGTACATATCTAGATCATATTGTTGATGGTGAACAACATCCAGATGCATGCGAAGGCTAAAATCATTCACCTGACGACTCTAGTGTTGAAAAATCCCTAGGCTCAAAATTTTTATTGCAACCCCACTCTTCAAGAACCAGTAGCCTGAAGAATTTCTTGGTGAATTCATTGTTATGAAAATGGATTCGTCGGCTCGAAGGTATGCTCCCATGAGCCGAGATCACATTCCAGGTTTTCCAGATAAAATTCCTAAGGTAGATTGGCAAATGAATTTGCCTATGTTTAAAGATAATGATAGGAATGATTATGCCTTACATCTAGTTAGATTTCACATGCATACTCGCAAGTTGAAGGTTGATTTTCCTGAAGAATGCTTGATGAAGATATTCATGGCCACTCTGGAAGGTGAAGCCTAATCTTGGTATGAAAGTTTGCTGCCTGCTTGTATTTACTGTTTAAAGGTTCTTTGAAAGGTATAAAGAATCTTATCCATCCTTAATATTAGTTTAGAACTGTTGTAAACATGTTTATATTTTTATTGAAAATATTGAGAAAGTTTATGAAGATGATGACTTCATGGACGATGAGATCATGGAAGCCCTGTATGAAAATCCTTTTCATCAGCATAAAGAGAGCTTAGAGGATACTTATCAAGATGCTCAGGAAAATTTGTAGCGGGTTCAAGATCTTAGTACAATTGAAAATGATGGAGGACAAGGTCTAATTACAGATCTGCTCATAGCAGAAGATAGTATGCAGGGAAAATCAAATTTCAGTTTTAGATTGTGATAAATTCAAGTTGGCTATTTCAGATCTAGATTCAGATCGTGATGATGAAGAGTACCTTGTTTTGAATCCCATGAAGGAAATCTCTATTGTTAAGATCATCTGGAATGAAGAAATCAAAGTTATTGACCCGTGTTCTCATTTCATTAGAACAAAGCCTTCACAAGGAGGTAATCCAATCCTTTTATGAAAAGCAAGATGAGTTCTTTGTTCAAGTAAGTGAAAAATCTTCTTTGGATAATTCAATGGTAAAAGATAGAAGTGTTAGTTTTGAGTTTCAAGAACTATTTGAAGTTTTTCCTCGTATAACTGACGAGTGCAATCAATGTATTCAAATTTCAAAAGACCAGGGAATTGAGGACTGTCATTCAGATTTTTCTTCTCATATTTCATGTTTTGAATTGTTATTTCATGAAGACAATTATTGTTTTAGCAAAAGAAAACAAAAGGTACTATCTCCTTTGATTGAAGATGATATAGATCAACTCCTGAAAGGTTATGTTATAGCCCAAGCTAATGCAGGTTTGCAGTGTTCACATCATCAGAAGGTGTTAGTGAAGCTTCTTCCACTTTTGAAAATGAGGACAGTCTTGATATTAGATTTATAGATCAGCGAACATATATTGTTTTCTTTCATGAAGATGATAGGGTTGTCATGTTTGATAATCTTGAAGAATGTTTTCTATTTAAGAATGACTTAGACTATGAAATTGAGGAGTATGAGCCTAAGAGAGACAATATGCCAAAAATCAAGTCAGAATTTCTCATGCTCGAGGAATTTACAACCAACACTCAGATAGAAGAAGCTTATACTTCTCTATGCCTTCCTATCAATCAACAACCAACTGTTCTTTCAGATCAAAATGAAGGGAGTACTTGTATTTTTGCTGCCAGATCTCAAGACAAGCTAGTGCTTTAGGATTTTCAAGATCCCTTCGGCATTCTTTTGAAAGCATTAGAGAAAATGAATGTTGCCCGGTTCGTTAGCATAAGCCTTCGTTTTAGTTGTTCTTGTGAGTTTCCTACATGTACATTGTTCTGCTTGCTTGAGGAAAGTAAGAGCAAAATTTCAGTGGGCAACCATCTGCTAGATTGGTTACATTGGAAGGTTCACTTCACATGATTGTACATATTTCTTTACTAGGCAAGTGGTTTTCATCAGTATTTGAAGCCCTCAAATCTCGACGGTTTGCTACCACTAATAAGTTTTGTAAGTACTTGTTCCAACTAAGTAAGTCTTGAGTCATTTTTTTCAGTCAATTTTAAGTTAGTTTCAAGTCAGTTTGTGTCTTTGAGTCATCAGTTTTCGGTCATGAATTTTAGTTTGTGTTTTGACTGTATTGCCCAATGGATGAGGCACTTGGTCTACGGTGTTCTTGACACCTCCAAGAAGCTGCCATCCCCAATAAGGCAAATGTTAGTGTCAGTATTTTCATACTTCCATAAAGGATCAAAATTCACTCTTTGCATTTTCATTTTAGGAGTCCCATACTGAAAATTTTTGCATCATTCCATTAGGTCATGATATACTGATCCACTAATGGTTGTTTTCTCTTCAGATTTTCCCTCATAGACTATACTTGCTTTACTTCTTCAGATTGTCTTCAGTGATGTTTCATAATTAATTTGCAGTTCATTTCATTAGGTCATAGGGCATGATTTCATTAGGTCATAGGGCATGATTTCATTAGGTCTAGGGTTTCATCACCAAGGTCAAAAGTCTGTTGCTGAAATGAAAATAACGGTCAGCAAGGATATGAGGATGATCAATAAATCAAGCATGATGGCTTGAAATTAATAGCTATTGAAATTTTTATTTTTGGAACCTAATGTAATTTTCACCTCAAAAACATGTTTTTGAGGTGAAAACAAAGTATTTTGAATTTATTGTATTTCTTATGTAATTTTAAGTTTCTATATGTAATAATGGATCTCAGTTGCATTATAATATTTCTCCTTCCTGCAAGACACAACAACACTGCAAAAATCAAGTTAAGTTGAGCATTTGTAAACCCGCAAAAACACAAAAATAAAAAGCATTAAAACAGAGTTTAAAAGGTGAAAGTGATCAAAGACAAAAAACATTAGAAAAAGGGGTTTTAGGAGCTAAATATTAAATTCAAGGGCCTATAAATATCTTCTTGCACTCTTTATCTCTTCATTTACCTCTTACCACACATTGAGCAAACCAGAGTAGTGTTTTGGGTGATTTGAAGTTGAAATTAGTGAAAATAGTGAAGGTGTTGCGTGTTTCCTCCTGGCGCTGCGCGTTCTCGTTAGGCGTTGCGCACTCCCTTCATGCGCTGCGCACTTGGCCATTTTTGCATACCCTCGCTCTTCAAGCTTTCAAAATATCTCCTAGGCCCTAAAACAAGTAAGTATTGCCATTTCCCTCTCATTAAGGTTATTTCCTTCATGCTTGAAGAATGAAAATCACATGGTGTTAGTCTCTCACTCCAAACCCTAATTTTTTCTCCTAAACCCTAGTTTTATAAGCAAATTTCCCATTTCCCCAAAAACACCTAATCTACACCCTATATTCTCCCTTACAAGTTTCTATCCTTACCCCATCAGACCCTCATTTACTCTCATCTACCCTTCCCTTCCTTTTACCTACCTACACCCTTGCATTCCCATACTGTCTACCTAGGGTTTCATTTCAAAAACATCATGGCTGATGAGGAATATAGACCACACAGTGAACAAGAGGGATCAAACTGAGAGAGAAACATAGAATAGAGAAGACCACATAAAGGAGGGAATATTCACATATTTGAGCCCACAGATCTCGAAGAGCTTCTAGCCTCTCCCATGATAGTGACATCCTTCAAATGGTTAGGATGTTTTGAGTTTTGTGAATAGGTCTAAGCAGTTCAGTACCACTCTGAGTTGACTAGGATTTTCATAACTGGGATTCAGGATAATCAAGTCACTCTTGTAGGAATAACCTTCACATTGTCTGTTGCCACCATATCAGCTGCCAGTGGGATTCCAGAAGTTGGGGAAAAATGGTTCAAGCAGGGTGAAATAGAAGCACACTTCTATGAACCATACATCAAACCTAGATACGAACATGAAAGAAAGGGCTATTTTCCTTTCTCATACCTCCTTGACAGATATGCACCTATGATGAAGATTATAATGAAGTAATTTTCATGTGAGGGAAGATTTTCTAGGGTCTACTCCTACCATATCAGGTTACTCATGCATTTCACTAGGGTTAAAATGCTCAATATACCCTACTATCTTTTCAGGAGTGTGGAGATCATGGCTTACATTTCCCAAAAGAGAGAACACAAAGATCAAATGAAAAGCCTATTCCATCGTGCCCTCATAAAGATCATAGTTCTTTATCACCTTAAAGAACTTAACATTGCATGGAGTACATTTATATCCAACCCCATTTTCACTCATACTTCCACTCAGAATGTTCAAAACATGCCATCATCATTACATTCACCCTCATCTCCATTATCACCTTCCCATGCACCTATTCCTTCACCTGACAGGAAACAAGACAGTGGCAAAGAAAATCAAGGTAATCAGGGTCAAAGAAGCAAGCCTGGAAGGACTGGTTCAGGTACCATGGTGCATACTTATCAGAGAGGACATAGGCAAGTGTTTGCCCCACATATTGTGGGAGGGGCCTTGCTCTCATCATCAGCAAAACAAGTACAAAAAAGAAATGAAAAGGTGGTTGAAACAAAGATGCAACAATAGGAAGAACACCTCCATGAAATTGAGCAAGATTTTAACCTAGTGGACTTAGATGAGGGGGTTGAACAGACAAACACTAGAATGCTCATCAAAGAGTAAGAGGCACTGATAGGTGTGTTACAGGTGAACCTGCAAAGAGCCAAATACATCATCTCTTATTACAAACAAGAAAACAGGCAATTGGAGAGTAAGCATGAGCTTATGGTAGTTTAGCTCATCAAGGCCAAAAATGAAGCAGAAAAGGCTAAAGTGCAACTGGAGGAAGCCTATGGTGACTATGGTGAGCCCTTGGAGGAAGAGATGCCTAGGAGGAGGCCTAAGACCAGAGGCCTAAAGTGAGCTTTGGAGCTTGAGAAGGAAAAAGAAGCTCAACTTGCCAACCAACTCACCTTGAATGAACAACTTGGCTAGATTGTGAAAGAGAACCGGGAATATTAACTTGAGAGGGTTAACACTCACCTTGAGGACTTGCTGGCCAAATCCACTAGAGATGTGGAGGTGCAAAGGCGAATGGCCAACCATTATGCCATGAGGAACAAGATTGCTAGAGCCAAGCTCAAAAGGGCTCAAGCAAGAATTAAAGCCTTATCTCATCAAGAAGAGAAGGACAAGCTTGACCTATTGGTAGAGGCTTCACTACAGGCTTAGTCACCTTCAACATCAACCATCACAACCATTTTTGAGGAGCCTTTATTCAATTTTTGTTTTCTAGCTATTATTGTCATTTTCAGGCACTTATTCAATCAATCCACTGGTCAAACGCGTAGTGCCTAGGGCGCTGCACACTTTTTTGGGGCACTTTTTGGAGAAATAGCCACCACCATTAGATTCAGAAGGCCATTTACATCCAGAAAAACCATGTTTCCAGTTGTGAAAGTCAAATTTACTAGGTGAAAAGGCCGAAAAACCACCTAAAATTCATGTTTCTGCCTGTTTTTTGAGCTTGGCACTACGCATTTCCTTCAGTCACTGCGCACTTGATAGGCTGCCTATTTTTTCACTGTTTCTTTTAGAAATTAATTTTCATCTATGGAATTTTAATTTTTTCACTAATGTAATGTAAAATCATGATGTAATTAAAGTGTGTTTATGTTACCTAGGGTAGATACATTAAATGAAAAGCTTAAATGAGATGAATGAATTAGTTTGCTTCATACTAGGAATGTTTCAGTTTCAGCATCCTAGTCTTTAGCCGTCTGCTCAACTTTTTGTGCAACTGATTCCTCCTCTCATGGATTCGACCCCTAAGGCTAGGATTTGTTGTTTTGAAGCCTATATTATGTATTTTTTTTAGTCATTGTGTGGGTTGGACTCAGTTGGATGCTCAGAGCTTGATTGTACATCATTGTAAGCAGTTTGGCAAGGAGATTAGAAAGATTTGTAGCTACTTTTATGGGATCCCTATGGTATGGAGTTTTAGTACAGTTTCTTCTTTTGTGATCATTTGTTTACATGTTTTATGTATGCCATCATTCATTTGATTGCTTCTAGTTGAATGCTTTCAAGTTTGATAGGTAGAATCCATTGTATCAGTGCTCTGCCTTGGGAAATCATTCAACATTTCATGTTTTCTATTG
>APFE031639151.1:0-22536 GCA_000404065.3 Pinus taeda | reverse complement strand
TTTCTTAACAAATCCATCTTAGATTTTGTTCCTTTTTGTGCAAGTGACACTTGTTGCACTTGGTCTCGTAATTTTGATATATCATGTTGCATTTCTTCCTCTTCTTCATGAGTCATGCTAGAGCTTTCAGGTCACCTACTAGGTGTTTCCAGTTTCTTTCTTCAGGGCATCAATTAGTGATAATAATTCTTCACTATGCCCTTTAAATTCCTTCGAAATAATTTTTTAAACCAAGCTTAAGCAAACATTAAAAAAATACACACCTTTTTTCACTTTGTAGGAGCTCGATATTGCCTCTAATGTATCTCTGTAATTTGAGATCATCCAGTTCTAAAATTGTGAACTGTGGTAGTCCTTTGTGTCCTCTTTCCAATGCCACCAGTCTGACCCCAATTGGATTCTCCAATGAAGAGTTATGCCAAATCTCCTACAGTGACCTATTTATAGACTAATTTAGTAGAGCGAACTTGTATGACGTGCCATGTGTCCTTGTTTTGACTTCTGGCTCTGAAGAATATATACAAAAAACTATATTCCATCCTCTTTTTGTTCCTTCTTATGAAATTTCAATCTGATGCTCAGAGAGAAAGTTATGACGATTTTCCCCAGGTCACTTGTTTTGAATGTAATTCAGGATTCTGCAAAAGTGTCGACTTCCTCAGTTCATATCTCCGAAAATATAGTGCGTAAAGCTCTGAAATTCGGACCGGAGATTCAGTGCGATGTCATATCAAATGGTTTTTTTTCTAGCTTCTGAAATGTCGCAGAAAAAATTTATAGCAAAAATTCCACGATGACCTATTTGGAGCAGCGAAACCCTAGAATCCAAAGCTCTGATACCAAATGTTATGAAACTAGTTGAAGAAGAGATTGAAAAGATAGATCAACGCCTTAGAATTCAGCCTCTTCGAGGGGGAAACCTCCTTTACATTACATAAATGAACAATTCTTGGATGATTCAAATGATAAAACCTCCTTTCTATATATAGGAGTCTAAGGAGTCACAATATAACCCAGTCGGCCTAACAATAATAATATAAAGCCACAAAAATAACAATAGAGGGATTCTATGGGGCACAGTAATAACAATATGGGGACAATAGGGGCACAAAAATATTAATAAGGGGTACAACTACAATAATAATGAGGTAATCACTAGTATTATAGGGACCCAACAGTGTGGCAGTAGTTAAAGGTGATTAGGTAGAGGAGGATGTTGCTTCTGTACCTGTGTGAACCATGATCTGGAGTTAAGGGATGGATGAATAACCTTTTGATGATATGGATGGGATGGTAGATGAAGATGAATATAGAACCTCACTCTGAGATTCTACTGGTGTTTTCCTATCTTTCTTACAACTCGGTATAGGAAACTCAACTAGTGGGATTCCTAGTTTTTCGCTTTGTGCTCTGGTCAGTCGTTGAGATGGGATCATATGAGAAGTGACACTACCTTGGGATAAATCAGAATCTTCTTGAGATATAGAAATACCATGTAACTTATGAATTAAAGTTTACAACTCAGGGGGATCTGAAGAAGAATGATATGGCTTGTTTTGGATTTCAGTAATGTGCTTTGTATTTTTCTTTTCAACTTCTGGTTCAAAGATAGAAGATTTGGAATGCGAATGAGAATTTGAGGGTGATGGTGAGGGAATTTTACTCTTAGAATGGCGTGAAGTTGTATATTTACTTGCCATTCAACGTCAGGCCCTCCTTCTAGTGCCAAATATGTTGAAGGCTTGAAAAATCGGGACTCCAACAAGGGTGATAACCACCCGGTCCGGACCTTAATGCAGTTCCTTTTCCATTTGGAATAGTGGATCTGACTAGGGATGATGGGACCAGTTTCCCAATCTATTTATGATGTTTGTACTAACAAAATGATGTTTTTCTTTTTGGGGTTTTATGGGGTGAATACTTGTTCTAAATCTCATCTATCTTCTAACTGTCATATGCAATCTATCATAATCAAAGAAAAAATATAACTTTAAACTATCCCGGGAGTAATGTTTACTTATGCGATCTAAAATAATTTCTAAAAGTGATTGATAATAAAGATCATTCAATCACAATAAGAAGAGAATCCATTTAAAAATGATTGTTTCGTATAAAAAGTTAGTCGAAACAATATGAGAAATACATCGCATAAGAGTCCTTCGCATATTCAGCATAAAGAGTAATTCATCACCATACAAAAGTGAAATAATAATAACTTAAACATTCAAACTTTCATATATAAATAACTGAAAAATGATTTATTGCTTAACACATAAGTAAAAGGCATTAGGAGATAAAAATACCATTTATAATACGTCCTACTCATGAGCTGCAGCAATATTGATCTATCTTCAAATCACTTAACGTCCACTAAGAGTACAAAAGGGCAATTTCAGTAGCAGATATTAAACTCATATAGAAAATAAATCTCTTTACAATGATTTTATCAAAACCTCCTCAGTGGGGGGAAAATGCACGTTCTGAATAATGTTTTTGATAAAAATCTGGACCTCTCTCTAAATGCATGAGAGGGGTTTAAATACTACTCTATGAAATTTAAAAATAAATATTACAAAAATAGATGAGGAGGTTTAAATGACCTGCCTCATTTTAAGCAAAAATAAACTAAAACAAAAATAAACTACATCTATGACTAGTCCTACATTTGATCCTTTAGATCGCAAATATCCAGCATCGGTTTCAAGAGTGTTGGTTGGCCGACTTCAACTTTTAACTGTCTTGCAAATATGGCGTTGGTAAGATTTGGCACTATCTTCTCGGTAGAAGTCATGAGGCACTTCAGGGTCATCCATTGGCTATGTGGTTTTACCAGGTACTGCTAGTATGTTTCCCAGTTTAATTTGTTTACCTGTTTAATTGCCTCTGCCCTTTCCTCTGATGTTTGTTTCCACACTGTTTGAAGCTGTTGTGCCTTTGGAAGAAAGCCCAGGGTGGTCTCTGCTACCAAATTGACCTTGTGCATATTTTCAATTATGCATTCAATGACATTGTTCATTGCTGCCACTGCATCCTCCATTACCTGTTTTGCTTCCTTTAGTCAGGAATCCCATTTCGCGAATAAAATTTCCTTATGCATTTCATCAATTCTGGGCATGTCTACTCTTTTTCCTTCTTTAGATTTCTTCCAGTTCAAGAAGTCTGGGACCTTCTTAAAAACTGAATCATATGATTTGTAATATTATCGCTCATTTCGCAATGGGAATTCCATTGCAAAATCTTCTGGCATAGTAGTTCTTTCTATTGAAAGAGCTGGGAATTGAGAGCAAGTGCCTCTATGATAAACTCACCAATTTTGGGATCATCTTTGTGTAGTTCTATTATACCCTGTAACTGCTCTTCTTTACTAGCCAAACTACTTTGATGTGCCAATTGCATTTGCTGGAAGTCTTGTTGAATTTTTGCCAACTATGTTTCCGCTTGTTGATTGATGCTAACTTGTTGTAACTGTTGTTCCAAAAACAAAACCTTATCTTCCTTTTCTTTAAGTAATAATTGAACTTCGATGCCTTATCAATAGTTGTTGAAGTGTAAGCACCTGCTACTTGTGAGAGCCTAGCAAGATTTGCTGATAGGTCTATAGAGGGGTCTTTCCAAAGAACATCCAGAGGTTCATCCTTGGGAGCGAGCACAGACTCCAATTTTCATTTCTTTCTTTGCCTTTTGATGACAGTTTTATGTTGAGGGCTATAAAACACATCTAGGGGAGGAATTTCCTCTATTCTTAGTACAATCTCATATGAGGGATCAATAGGAATATGCTCCGCTCACTGAGTGTTGATAGCCCTTTCTATTACCATCTCCGTAGTCATCTCTTTTGGATTTGTTGGTGGATTTGTGCTCTGTTCTTCTGTGTTAAGTATCTTATTAAAGTTTTCCAGTTCCCCTTTTAGATCAATTACGAGTGGCTTTGTTTGCTTTGTAAGAGGAGTGGAAACCTCAGCTTTCTTTTGGGACAAAATCTATTGATCAGACTTTGCCGTAGATTGAGCTATGTCTCTTATTGACTCCTCGCTTTTATTGTGTTCACTCTCGGATTGATCACCATAATTTTCAGATGATTCTTTTCCATAACTTGTTTTGGACTTCTCTTTTGAATCCTCACTTATGCTAACATTTGGAATAGGTTTTCTTATTGGTTCGATGAGTAATTGGTTCAATGGGACCTTAGATAACCTCTATTTTCTGTAATTGTCAAAATTTTGGAGATTTTCTTGGTCAAAAAGAATTCTTGTTGTATGTTGAACCTCTTTGAAGGTGTTCTTCTGCAGGAAAACATCATCAAAGAGATCTTCTTCATGGGAAAATACTTTTATTTTAACCATTGTAGTACACTTACTTACAACACCAAAGGGATCATATTGCCTCCCCAGGAACTTTGGTAGTTGTAAACATAATACATTATCAACTTCTTTGAAAGCATGACCTAAGTCATGCAATGCAAATGCTCTGCATATTACAAGAAATTGGAGCCAAATGGCCTTCTTGGAATATTTTAGTACCTTGTTCATTACCCCCATGTCGTAGGTCTGATAAGCTATCTCCCTAGCCATCAGTTTGCCTGGGAAATAATAAGGTAGCACATGGGGTGCAACAATGCTGCCAAACACTCTGATATAAGTGAACAGTTCTTCCCCAAACCATATTGCCACGGAGAGAATATCCACCTCAACTTCTTGGAAAAACCTTGGGGCATCTCTGTTGTAGATCTTTTTATGGACCAGGAGTATAAATCCGTGACAAATTTTGAAGAAATGTGGCACAAAATTTGATTCCCGCATGACTTTGTGATAAATCTAAATAGGAAGTGAATTTTGTACCGTCCACTTCCATCCCATAATCAAAAATTCATAAACAAAACAAATAGCATCCATAACACAGGCGCTCAAAAAGAATGGAGGGTAAACCCTCGAAGCAATGCTTCTCTTTCTTCCGTATTCTAAAATTGCAGTGGCTAAATAATCTGACAAGATTTGGGCCCAATTCATTATTGTGGCATTGATAGCCGCATCCACTAGACGTAACCATCCTGATGAAAACTTGTTGATGTCTAGTTTCCCAAAAAGTCTACATAACATTGCAACGGTAAAATCATAAGGAGAACAAAGAGAGCATGTGGCGTACATACCGTTTTTATCCTTTTTTTAGTCTTTCCTCATTGTTTGACCAGTGCTTTGTGCATTCTTCCAAGTCTTCATTCTCCTTGGCGAACTTCTCGACAAATTGTTTGTTGTAGTTGGCCTGGGGTTCTGGTAAGTGGTACATATGCCTCAAATTGTTTGGAGTAAATGACCCCATGCCTTCCTGGCTGGTCGTCTTGAACTCTCTATCGAATATGTCTGTGTCATCTATAATCCATTTCACCATGTCGGTGTAGGGGAGTATCTTTGGTCTCACCACAATGCAGTATAGAAACGAGCATGCAAGTTCAGTTAGGGATGCTTCAGAAGAGCCGTGTCCATCCGCTGTAACTGTAACTTCCATAATTCTTGGTTGTTCTTCCTCTAACAACTGATACATAGCTTCCGACATAGATATCTCTGCATCCCTACTACAGGTAATTTCTGTGAATAATGGGGTCATTTCTGTCTTCCCAGACGTGGGAGCCTTGCCTTTCTTCCCCATTTCTTCGTGTATTACACTCTGTGTGTTCTTCCTAAAAGTTGCAAGCAAAGAGAAAAAATATGATAAAGATGATAGTTAATATAAGAATAATCAATAGAAGGACAAAAATAAGGTGACAGGAGGTCTTTAATTCTAAATCATATCAAAAGATATCAACTTGCGTCAAATAGTCCTTTACAATGATCCTAATTATTTTTAATAAATGACCACTTAATGGACCGTTATGCTAAAGTATAATGTTCATAACTTTGAATTGAATGTCAAAAAGTACTTCTCCTAGAACCTTGAGCCCTTCGAACTGCGATAAAGTGATTTTGCAATTTGCTTCACAATATCGCAAATCACTATATCACAAAACCTATTCTCGTTACAGACCATCGTTACCTGAGCTGTTGCGATATGCGATTTGAAAAATGCTATCACATTTCACGATATTTGCTTATGTTTCATAAGGTAGCGCCACGGTATTGGAATTTGCGATGCGATAAGATTATAAGCTTCATGATCTCGCATTCTCGCGGATCACATTTTCAAGGTGTAACTTCTATAAGGGATATCTGTTGTAACCTTTTCCGATGTGAGAGTAATTTTTCTAAGGCGGGTTTTTTAAGGTTTTCTTTAATGCTCGTGACTTTCCATTATAAATTTTTTCTTAGGCCTCATGGTCATGTAGCACTTTTTATAAGGAACTCATAGTTTGTGAATTTTTATGCACTTGGAGTATGAAAAGGTAAATTTCCCTGTTTTAGCAAGTTCCACTTTGACATATTGTTTTATTCTAAAAACAAAAAGGCAACATTAAATGCTAAGATTTGATTTTTTAGAATGGTCCTCATTTATTAATTTTATTACTAACATTAATAAAAGGGGGGTTGTTGATAGGCACAACAAAACCAAAGAAATCTTCAAGAAACAAAGAATACATGGTTTCACTTTGTTTTAACTAAAATCATCCAAGTTCCCCCTAATTGTCCAAAGGAACTATTCACCTCAGCAAACTGGATAATCAAGATGGATGAGCAAGATTTTCATAAATGGATCAAGACTCAAAGAATACCATGTGCATTTTTTGACAGAGCATCCAAAAATAATCCTTGTAGAGTAAGGTCTAGGGGAATCATTACAAATGTTGCATGTGAATAAGTCACATCTTATGAGTGGAGTTTAGGGGAAGAAACCAATAATAGAGACGAAGCCTACACCCTTATTTTGGGGGTTTCAATACTTCAAGAACAATAGGAAGATCATCATGTAATTGCAGATGACTCGACATTGATCATAAGTCAACTCGTCAAAGGAACCAATGCAGGTAATGCACCTATAGATCAAGTTTTGATCTAGGTTATACAACATCTATCTTGACTAGGAGAGGTCTCTTTCTTTCACATTCTAAGGATGAATAACAAAGTTGTAAACAAATGAGTGAATAATGCATGTCAAATAATTCAAGTTGAAGCGCAGATTAATTTAGAAGTCAAATTCATCCATATGCCATTATTACAAGGCAAAAGGTCAACATCATGATGGAACTTACACCGGCCTCACCAAGTTCCACGCTCAGCATAACCAGAGTAGGAAATTGTAGCACTCAATCTCAAAAAAAGGTGTTTAACCATATTTTATTTATCTCTATCAATCCTTGGGTTCCTCCTGCAAACATTGCGAAGATCTCCGAGCATAGATGGTCTAAAACAAGTGCATTCAGTAGCATTGGAACAAAAAATGTGAATCATTTTAAAACTTAGATTTGGAGTGAGTGCAGACATATGGAGCCTCTCTCAGGGAGGTATTTAATAAATGCAACCAGTGTTGCGACACCTAGAGAAGGAAATTTTTTGAATTCAACAAGGAAACTCAGATTGATGCAGTAGGAGAAGACGTGTCCATCCATCAAGTTGAATAAGGAAGGCTACAAATAAATTAAAGGAATACAAATCATACCTTCCAATAGCCTCTTTTGATCATGAAATACAAGTATATGTTTTTTTATTGTAGTATGTTCGTTGCTACCCAAGCAGTACAGTAGTTTCAAGAGTTAATATTAGAATCAATGGCAGTAATCTAGTAGTAGAATCAGCTCAGGATCCATCTCCTTCCTTAGAATCTATGTACACAGACCATCAGGCCTTCACTTTTTTTGAATTAATATAAATACTTGTTTATAAGACCCCCTTGTTTGTGTGATAAGGGACCCTTTCCATTTAACGATTTGGTCGTTAAATTTCATACATACTCTACCACCACACAACAATAATGCTTACCCTAATAGTTTAGAAAGAAAAAATACAAAAATAATTATATTAAATTTGTAAATAAATGACACATTATTTCATACATTGAATATCTCAATGAAATATATTCAATTGTTGGCTAGGGTTTTCTTTGCCTTTGTGTTGATCTAGATTGTCATTAATGTCAATTTGAAGCCAAGGGGAAGTAGAGAAGACTTGTGAAGAATGGGAGAAAAGCCACTGGAAAGAGGATCACATCAGCGAAGGTACATAAACAGAGTCATCGGAAGTCACAGAGATATATGTCCAAGGGAAACTGCTATCAGAAGCCATAGGAGCTATCAGAGCAGAGCTATCAAAGCAAGGAAGAAGTTCATTAGAAGGAACAAAGAGGAACACACATCAGGAGGAGAAGTCAATGGAAGAGAAGTTAATATATGCCAAAGAAGAACTATTGGAATCCAAAGGGAAGACCGATCAGAGGAGCAAGAGAAGCATAGAGGAAGAGTCATTTGAAACCATGAGAAACAAAGAGCATAGGGTCATTACTTTGTGTAACCGCGTTCAATAGTTAACCGGCGGGTTTGTAATAGTGGTGGTGGTTATTGGGCAGACGTTATGCAGTAAGTGGTATTTAGAGGAGAGCGCGTGATTCCATTAACCGAGCAACACGTACCACTCAGGTGGAGAGAGAAAACCACCTTTTCAGGTGGTTATTTCTCTTGCAAGTGGCTCACCCGAAATGCATGTAGGCCGTTGGATCTACCATAGGTTGATCGACGGAAAAGGATCAATGGACAGTTTTGGGTTGATCGCGTTAAATCGAGACTGTTAGATCTGGAGAGAAGATCAACGGTGGAGGATCGCTAATGAATACGCAAGAGTGTAAAGTCGTGTCATGATAAATATGTGATTGTGATATATATATATATTATATTTATATATATATATTATATATATATATATATATAGATATATGGACCCACGGGACCATTACAATATGATGTAATATAATATTGTTTCTGTCGCAATATCGCAAGCCTCTTTAAAAGACTTGCCGCATTAAAATGTCAATTGCGATAATATATGCGGACCTGCGGCTCCATTATAAACCGCCCTAATGTAATATCGCATCTGTTGTGTCGCTAGTCTCTAAGGGATGTTAAATCTTCCGATTGCAATGGAGCTATGGACCCGACGGAGTTATTAACAAAAGTTTATAATCATATCGCATCCAGTAGGGACAATTGGTAATCGGCCATCGGCAATGTTATAGACATGACTTATAAAATGCCTCCTAAAAGTTGCGGTTGCGATTGAGATTGTGACGTGGCATGTGGGACCACCCATTATATATTTCGAACTATGTTAATCTATGATATTGTTACAGGAGGACAGAGGATGTTAAGGGGCATCGACAATGTTATATCGTGAAGACAAAGAGTTTCGACTATGGAAGTTGCGATTGCGATTAAGGAGTGATGTGATTGCCGTAAAGAATGTTGGGTCCATTGTATGAATATTGAAAAAAAAGGGGGGCCTCTCTGATATAGTTATTTATTTAATATGCAATATTATTATAATACAACATCGCTTTCGCATTAATGTGTCCTATAATAATTTGATGAATCCAAAGAGACAAAGGAAGCCAAAGACTGAGCGTAGAGGAAGCCAAAAGATCAAGTGAGTGAAGACGAAACGAGCGGAAGCCCAAGGTCAGGAGTATCAGCATATAAAATAGAGAACAAGGGAAATTTTGAGTTGCTGGCGAACTGTAAGAAAAAAGGAAGCCAAAGCTCTGGCAAAAGTGGAAGGAACCGGAGGACAGAAGTAAGTCATCGGTCCAGCAGGGTTGGGAGCAAAGACTTACAACAAAACAGATCCAGACAGTTACAACAAAGGGTTAGAGCCCTTGAGTTTGGTGCCTCATAACTGAAAGGATTGGTGTCCTGGGAGTTGGTGCTTGGCAACTGATTGAAACTATATATATATATATATGTGTGTGTGTGTGTGTGTGGTGGTGTTTGTGTGTTATGTATGATATGTATGTATAATGTATATAGTATTATATTGTTTTATATATGTGTATGTATATATGTTAAGTATATATGTATATTAATTGTTATGTATTATATGTATATGTATTATATGTTATGGTATATATATTTATATGTTTTTTATATTGTATATATAATGTATATATTATGTATATTATGTATGTATTATATATATATTATTGTGTGTTGTGTGTGTTATATATTGTTAATATATATGTTGTATGTATGTGTAATATATTTAGTGTGTGTTGTGTTGTGGTGTGTGTGTTGGTGTTTATAATCTTATATTTGTTATATGTATTAATATGTATATATGAATATATGTTATTATAATGATTGTATATATGTAATAATGTAATGTTATTATATGTTTGTTTATAATTATATGTGTATTGTTATTTATATTGTTTGTGATTATATATGTTATTTATGTGTATTATTATGTATGTATGTATATTATATTATATGTTGTGTTTGTGTATATTATGTGTATATTTGTATGTATGTATGTATATGTATTATATTGTGTGGTGTGTGTGTGTGTGTGTGTGTGTGTGTGTACTATATATATAATAGATATATATATATATATATATTTTGTACTTGATTTATTTCAAAGATCACATTAATAAAAGCATATATTCTTGTTATCTATTTCTGTGTTCCAAATATAAATGTTTCAATCCTGTTAAAAATAATAATTGAAAAATAAATATTGATTCACCCTGCTTTCCACCCCCCCCTCAGTATTTCCAACACTTTGGTCCTAGCCATTGCATCCTAATTCCCCTTGGGCCCTAGCGATTGGCTCCTCGTACTGTGATGTTATGATAAAAGTGCACATCATATTTCCAATGTTTTTGATTTGAAGAACCATTATTTTGTTCATCTTGAGGTCTTTCTAATCCCATCATGGTTGATCATGTCTCTCGACCTTATGGTTTAATGAGGTGAAAAATTAGTGAACTAAGAAGATTTGTAAAAAATGAAAATGTAATTCCTTCGATTTGTGGCTTACTCCTTTAGCAAAGGAAAACTTGTCTACCCTTAAGGAAAAAGTGTTGGTAAGTTTATTAGCATTTGGCCCAATTGCAACTCTGTTTTGGATTGGATTTCTACTGATTGGGTAATTCACGAGTCTCTGAGTACTCTGCAATGTGGAAATGGATTTTCTGCTTTTATTTTTTTAAGTAATGAGAACAAGGATATGATCTTTAGTTCTATGCCTTATTTATGGGTTCTAGGGGAATGTTTCTCTCCCACTGGACTCCATATTTTAACCCCAACATGGAAATATCTTATGTACTTGTTTGGATCAAATTACCACATATCCCTGTTATATGCTAGGGTGATGGTATTTTTAAAACTATTGGAGATGATTTGGGATGTGATATTGCTTGTTCAAATTTCAAGGAGAATATCTTCTCATTTTCCATAATTTTTGTTGAAATGAATTTTACAAAAGGACTCCCTAAGGAAATTTAAATTGGTTTGGAGGGATGGATTTATCCTCAAGCACTAGATTATTAACAAAGTCTCTTTTAAATGCAACCTTTGAAATGAGTATGGACACTTTGCGAAAATTTGTCTTAAATCTCAAGCCTTTTAGCCTCCTTCTATACCGTCACCAATGATGAGCAAAGAACTTTCAAGAAAGTCTTTAGGAAGCAAAAATAAAAAGTCTAAAAGGTTTCGTCCTTCCAATAGGCATGAGTGTCTATAGCGTTCTCCCTCTAGCAATAGACATGGAGTTTTGTAATCTAAAGGGGATGAAGATGAGGTTGAGGAAGCCCAATCTCTGTAGCTCCACATTTTATTAGGCAACCTCAAATCAAGTGCATTCAGAGGAAATAAAATCACTTGTAGTGGAAAAGGTTTTGTCTAAAGAGAATGACAAGATTCCAATTTTAGAAAGGAAGGAAGCAAAAGTCAGAATGATGGAAGAGGAGGTGGTCAACCCCTCCTCTTCTTATCCTTCCTATTCGAATTTTTTTAAAAACAAATCACCTTCCTCCCATCCTTTAACTAGAAGTCGAAAAGATCAAAGAAAGAAATCCTTATATTTTGGTGCTCATCTCTCATATCGTTCCTGTGGATCCAATGGGGGTTAGTTTTATTCAAATCTTAGAAATATTTTGTGATTTTATCTTTTTATATAAGCAATTTATACTAATCTACTCTTGTACTCAAGAAGTAATCTATTTAAGTTTCATAAGGCTTAGTTTTGGATCTCCCCCCTCTATTCTTTTGTTGGGAGGAAGAGGATATTTTTTCCCTCTCTTTTTAGGTATATTGAAGAAATTCTCCTTGTAGCATTCATTTCGATGTACTTTAGCTATGTGTTTCGCCTGAAGATTTTGATTAATACAAATTTCTTATATATATATATATATATATATAGACAAAATATTAACATCAAGTAAAATACCTTATTAAATACTTTTAATATCATTTTACATAATTATTTCAATATAAATATAGATATGTGATTTACTACATTACTATAAAAATAAAAATAACAACATTTTAATTGATAATTTAACAATTAAAAATAGTAATAACCAAAAACATAAACACTTAAATAATCCCAAAACATTACTACTTGTTGACATAATTGCACATGATTGGTTTAGAACTTGTTAGGTTTACTTGACAATTACTTGACATTCATAGGTCATGGTGGTTGGTTATATCATTTTTTATTAGTCCCTGCCTCTCTAGGGACTATAGCATTCTGTTGGACACCTAATCCTCAATGGGTTAGTGTGGAAGCCGAATAGACAAAGTAGTCCAAGAGATCTTGGGATGTGGAACCCAACGGTCACAACTATGTACTATAAATGTATATCTCTTGTTAATAAAAATTATACTCTCATGATTTATCTTTCATATTTCTCTCGCTCCCCATGTGTGTTTAACATGGTATTAGAGCTACAGGTGTATTCTTGCCCTGCCTAATTATTGTGAGCCAATGGTTTTGTGACCTAGCCTAATTTTATATCTTTTTTGGTCTGCCATTTTCCAACCGTCTGATCTGTCATTTTCAGGTCCTGTAGTAGCAACCCTACTTTACTCTCCCTACCATCCGTTGCCCTAGAATCCATCCATTACTGAAAGAACCTTTTCTGTGTGTTTCCATATTGATCTCTCAACAAGACTCATGCTAAGTTTATTGCATGACCATTTGTATGCGCTATTGTACAGTAACTCATATTTGTTTAGCACATCAGATGTGTTGGCCGAAGCATTTCTGCAATTGTGTATTGAATAATCTCTTTTAGATTGATTAATCTTGGTATTGGTGATGTGTCTTATTTGCATTGCCTCGTATCTGGTTGAATAACGTAAGCCCTGCAATTGAATGTGAGTTTGAATTGATCCTGCGTTGAAGCATGCGCTGAATTTTGAATGTGTTCAAGGTTGTTTGTATGTTGTATTGGTTATCGAGCTTCTTGTTCCTAATTCGCATTAGTTTGTTTCTTGTGAACGACTGCTGAAGAAGAAGAATCTAAATTAATTTTCTGAAGGTTAAGGCAAAATCTTTTGCTTGTGTAATTCAGCCCAAATTTTGGTGATTCCAATTTTCAATAGTTTGTTAGTTGAGACTACCACTAGAATCAATGAACGTAAAGGACTATACTTTCAGGATGATGCCTGAAAATGGAGATTGAATACACTATTAGATATGTTGGTTGGTTCGATGCACAACAAATTGGCAGCAGTAACATTCAACGTTTTATTTGGCCTTTTATTGTGATGCACAAGGCTTGTGATGTTTGTTTTTAAAATTGGAAAAACCTAACATGGTCTTCCTTGGATTGGTAAACAAAGGAAAAACACCTGGCAGGGATGTTGTCCCTATATCTGTCATTTCAAATTCCTGAGGCAATGGTAACGCATTGGAAAACTCACATTTTCGCTCAGCTCTTTACGTATGTGTGAATTCTCAACATTGAGATATCCAATTCCAATCATCTCTCTCTTATTGCATTGGTGTTTAGAATCTATAATCTAGAGAGCTGACAATTAAATCATGAAAGGGGGAACTGGGCCTTAAATATATGTCTAGCTTGGAGATTAGTATATACTTTTGTTGAAAAAGAGTGTAACTATGTGAAGGAATGTTGTTAATAATGTTGTTATTGGTCGATATCGAATAGAATGTGGGGTCATAGCTATGTGATTAAGAATAGCAATATATAAGCGCGCCTCATACTTGTTCTTGAAGTCAAATCGATTGAATTCATTTTTGTCTGAAATTCACAATAATCTATATGGAGGTGATCAGTTTAATAATTCGATTTCTGTATACAGTGAATTAACATTTGGAATTGTAGAGGAGGAACATAAGTTAACAAGCTGGAAAAGTAATTTAATTGAAGGCTCTGAAGAAATACACTCTGGCAAAGTCGAATTACAGTGTTAAAGAAATACCGGAAGAGCGTTTGAAGGACTTCAATAGTGTTGAAGACCTGATGGTATATAATCGAATGGAATTTGATTGGACAACGTTGGACAAGGAAATCGATTGAAGGTTCTTTGTGTAACTGTTCTGCGTAAGGAGATTGGAATAGTTTGCCAAGTCTACATGCAATGTAAAGGCAGAATGAGAAAACAATGTGGAAATTGGGTATAAGAGAAAGCGTGTTTGAATTCATGACTGGTGCAGTTCATAGTTGATCGAGTCACATTGCAAGCAGATGAACTTCATTTGGTCGATGCGGTGGTAATAATGCTATTATTGGTTGATCCTGTGAAAAGTATGAATTGTGCGCATATGCCTGAATGGGGCAAGTATTCTCTAATCTCCTGGAGGTTTTCCTGAAACTGTGCATAGTTGGAAAGCTCTTGAAAGGTCATGGTAAAATGCTATGGTATATATGACCAGCAATATACAGTTTGCTAAGTGTTTGGACATGTAAAGAGGTCTATCACGGTTGTTTCAGCATGCTAGAGATTCATTCCAATGCCCATGACATGGTGTTATAATTATTGAAGTTTTGACAGCCATCATTTCTAATTTGAAAGTGAAGGAGTACTTGAAGGATCCAAGCAAGTTTGCAGTTGTTGTTTCCCTAATTGTGGCATTGTATTTAAAACCCATTATAGTTTATGTCTACATATATATATGCATTGATTCCCTAATTCATTTGCTACACATTTATACAAGATATTGATGTGTACTGTGAGTGGATATTACTTTTATGCATTAAGTAATAATTGTGATCAGTTTTTAAGGTGTAAATCTGACATTGAAGAAAAATGGCCAGAATCAGTGAAGTATTAGAGTTCCTGAAAACTCTTATACAATCTACTGTTGATGACACATTACAAATCAGCATAGGATCTCTCTCAGAAATTCAGACATGTCTACAAAATGCACAGGAAAAGATCTATTTTTTGCAGCTTGAATCTCAGCTACAGCGGGAAGAATTATAGCAGTGGAGTCATCATTCTGAATCTGTTTCTTTTCAGAAGATTGAAACAGACTCCCATAAACAGTGAGACAATATTGTTGAATTTCATTCAAATCTAGTGCCCAATAAAGTAGCAGCTATACATGCAGATGCAAAATCTCAGTCTGCACTTCCCAAGCCCATCATCAGACCTTGGGAACATCTTGTCCACAACAAGCATAGAAACGGTCTTGGATATGACAACGACTTGTCCTTTCATATTCCAGACTACGCCAAGCCCATTCAGTTTCAGAGTGCTGGATTCATCCATGACAGTTCACTTGCCCCTCAAGACAATTCAGCTCCAGCTATTCCAGATTTTGTTCCTCTTCTGCAACAACAACAACAACAGATTATAAAATGCCAACATTGAGAACAAGTTGGCCATCTGAAAGATCACTGTTTTGATCTTCATCCATGTAAGCATTGTCATAAAACCAGTCATTCTTCAAATAGATGCTTCAGAAACAAATGTCCTACAAGAACAATGATTCATCTTGGATGGATCACTTCTTGGCAATGGGCATCAACAGCCAAGAAGATATTCCAAACACATGTCAGAACTTGTTCCAGAATATTGAACAATCTTGCAGTTGAGTTTTCTCCATCCTCTCACCTTGTATGTGTGGGGGGGAAATGATGGTATCTACAAGCTTCAAGTCCATCAGCAAGCCTAAGCACAACTGCACACGTTTCAGAGTTGTAGGTAGAACAAAGATGCCAGTGAACATGCTCAATTGGCATTTTGGGACACTTCCTCTAGCAGAAGACTTTAGCTTCTTTGCCAGTTTCGGAAGAATTCCAGGAACAAAATTGAGAACACTTCCTCTGGCAGAAGACTTCAGCTTCTTGCCAGTTTTGGAAGAGTTCCAGGAATTGCATTAAGCATTCCAGAGTTGTTGGTCATCCTTAAACTATCACAGGTTGAGACTTCCCTTTTCAGGTTGAAGTTCTCCCTTTTATGCGGGGTGAGACCTCCCTTTATTGGTTGAAGGTTTCCCTTTTCAAAACAATAGGAGCACTTCCTCTAGCAGAAGACCTCAGCTTCTTGCCAGTTTTGGAAGAGTTCTGGGAACTGCACTAAGCATTCCAGTGTTGGTGGTCATCCTTAAACCACCGCTCTTTATACCAACATTTCATAGAGCACATTCAACCTAGTGCTACCATGCATTTTTGCACATTTTGTATTACAGCTCTCTTCTTGGACTCATACATAACCCTTCGGATTAAGGGGGGGAATTTTGGACACCTAATCCTCAATGGGTTAATGTGGAAGCCGAATAGACAAAGTAGTCCAAGAGACCTTGGGTTGTGGAACCCAATGATCACAACAATGTACTATAAATGTATATCTCTTGTTAATAAAAATTGTACTCTCATGATTTATCTTTCATATTTCTCTCGCTCCCCATGTGTGTTTAACACATTCACCTCATAGTAAAATTGCATTGAATCTGTATTATTTTGCCGAGTTTTGCAATTTTAACCAAAGTTTTCAGAAAATGATGGATATTTCTATTTTCCTATAAATTCAAAACTATTTTTCTAGTTTCTAGAAATTTTATTTCTAATTTTCCATTGGTTGAGCAAGCCTTGATGTGACATAAGTCAACTAGTGGAGGGTGATTCATTTTTGGTATGAAAATTGATTTAAAATTTTAAAAAGGCTAATTTTGTTAGTGGTCATTCCGTCGATGAGTGCTTTAACACTGACATTGATAAAATGCTCTGAGCAGGTCCTTTTACATGAGTTGGGTGGGGGGGGGGGGGGGGGGGGGGGGGGGGCTGTGCAGCGGGGCATTTCTTCGATTAGTTCTCTGACTGTGACAGTAAGACAAGTATTGCTAGTGCATTTATCTTTTATTATTTCATTTTCAACACTTTTCCATTTAAAAATTTTACAGATTTAGTTGTGCGGGAGAATAGTTGCATAGAGTTGTGAATCTTTGTGAAATGAATGACGTGCAAAGGATGGGGTATGTGTGGGAGAACGGGGGTTGTAGAGGTAATTTTATTCTGCATACACGAAATTAATTTCAAACCCAATTTAAAACTTTTGCAGATTTAGTTGTATGGTAAAGCAGTTGCATGAAGTTATGAATCTGTGTGGAATGAATCATGTGTAGAGGGTGGGGTATGTGTGGGAGAACAAGGGTGAAGAGGGAACTTTATTCTATAGACACAAAATTAATTTAACTAGGAACTTAAACTTTAATTCATAATGTACTAAGCACAACTAGAAAAATCAGTTTGTAAGCTAGAAATAACGAATGTGGGTATTCAAGGTTTCATTTTGTGATTGGCCATTCTGCTAGTAAGTGCTCTAAAACTGACATTGACAAAATTCTCTGAGCAAGTCCTTTACATGAGTGGGAAGGGGGGAGGGGGGGAGTGTTTCTTCATTAGTGCTCTAACATTGACAGCAAGACAAATATTGCTAGTTCATTTATCTTTTATTATTTCATTTCATCTTTTCTCCATTTAAAACTTTTACAAATTTATATATGCGGGAGAACATTGCATATAGCTATGAATATGTGCGGAATGAAGGATGGGGTATTTATGGAAGAATGGGGGTGCAGAGGGAACTTCATTTCGCAAACATTGAATTAATTTTAAACTCTTTTCCATTTAAAATTTTTACAGATTTAGGTATGCATGAGAGAAATTACGTAGAGCTATGAATCTGTGTAGAGGATGGGGTATGTGCAAGAGAACGGGGTTGCAGAGGGAACTTTATTCCATAGAGGCGAAGTAAATTTAACTAGGAAAAAAAACTTTAATTCATAATGTAATAGGCACAACTAGAAAGAACAATTTGTAAACTAGAAATAACAAATCTAGGTATTCAAGGTTTCATTTTGTGAGTGGCCATTCTATTGGTGAGTGCTCAAACACTGACATTTACATAATGCTTTGAGCAAATCCTTTATGTGAGTGGGATGGGGTGGGGGGTGTTGTTGGGAATAATACTAGGTTTCGGGGGGGGGTGTGAATTAGTATTATCAAATCAATAATTTTTTCATTTCATAATCAGATTTATATACGCTAATTCAGTGAAGGGAACTTGCGTGTGCACACAATTGTTCTTAAGGCAACCAGTGTATATCCAGTGAACTTATGATTCAGTTAATTCATCATATGTTGATCTTTAATCAGTGCTTTAGTACTTTATTAACCATTTAAACAATAACCATGTGCAGTAATAACATAATAAACCATCACACATAAGCAACACACATGAACACCAAGATTTAAGGTGGAATCCCAATGTGGGAGAAAAACCACCTGTTGTTGTCGTCTCTATCTTCTTTTAATATAAGTAAAATTTGTTTACAATCTTGTATTGGCGCAAAATCATACCAGTCCGCAGGCACCCACCTGCAGGAGTCTACAACCTTCTCTCATTCTCCAGCTTCTACTAGAAGGGAGCTACAACCCCTTAGCTCTTGTACTAGCCGATATGTTTACTAGTACATAGGCACCAGCCTACAGAAGGCTCCAACCTTCACTCATTCTCCAACTGCTACTGGAAGGGAGCACCAACCCCCTGGCTCTTGTATTGGCTGATATGTTTACCAGTACGTAGGTGTTGGCCTACAAAAGGCTACGACCTTTTCTCTTCCTCCAAGGACCACGTTTCATATATTTTCATACTGGATACTCTTGGTACACAACAACACAATATGAAGGCCATGTTTCATCCAATTTTTATAATAGACCCATCAGTAACATTGAAGCTCAAAATAAATCACCACTGTATTACAACCAAGCACTGAAAACCCATCAACACTGAAGCAAATCACAATCAATCAATCTGAACATTCAAATCATTGTCACCAGAACATAGAGCAGAACCTAGAACTCTGCATCAACAACCAAAACTAACTGCAACTTAAAACATCATATTTCATAATGGATACGCTACTTATAAGTGTTAAACCAGTGTGTATACACGCCTTCACCAAGGCGAACCAGCGTATAGATCTACAAATACTATCTTAAAACTTCATAGCTATACCAGACTTCAATCATGCCCAGATCATAACATTTACAGAATAAAACATGTATTAGCATTCAGATCTAGACTATCCATTATCAGACCACATAATGATAATTCATTTCAGGCCTTATGAACCTGATCCATCATTATATCTCATCCATCATCAACCACTTATGTGCATACTTAGTTTAGATCAAGCAAAGCACCAAAAACCCATAATATGCATGTTTTATTTTGATCTACCTCTTCATAAGATATTCATTTCTTACATACATATGCCTTTGATCTTCTCCTTCTTATATACTTAGATCCTTTGTCAATACCTCGGACCAAAACCATAGTTATGCTGTTGGTATTCTTTGATGGTATCAATATTCTTTGTCACACTCATTACCATGGGTTAATACCATGGTAGGAACCCCTGGTATTCCTATCCTTAATTTTCCATCCCATACGCGCTTTTTCTTCTGTGAAATTGTGTGCATACATATATGCTCCTTTTGTTCTGTGAACCCACGTGTATACGCTACTTGGACAAAGTGAACCAGCGTATAATTCTTAAACCATTCTCTTTCTTCAATATCTGGAGTCTGGTCTGTATTCCTTTGTTGTTAACCTGTTGCACTGTGAACTTCCATCATTCATCATATATGAGAGTTTCCATCAAGGACAACACGTGTACCATAATGCCAACAGGTGTAGCGAGGGAGGGGGTAATTTCTTTGGTTAGTGCTCTAAGACGTATCTCATAGAGCTATGAATATGTACAAAATGAAGCATGTGCTAAGAGTGGGGTATGTGCGGGAGAATGAGGGTGAAGAGGGAACTTTATTTTGTAAATGTGAAATAATTTAACTACAAACAAAAACTTTAATTCGTAAAATAATAGGCATAACTGGAAAGATTAGTTTGCAAACTAAAAATAATGAATTTGAGTATTTAAGGTTTCATTTTGTGAGTGGGCATTTTGTTGATGAGTTCTCTGACACTAACATTGACAAAATGCTTTGAGCAAGTCCTTTATGTGAGTGGCAGTGGCATAGGCGGCATTTCTTGGGTTAGTGCTTTGACATGTATTGCATAGAGCTATGAGTCTGTGCGGAATTAAAGATGTGTAGAGGACGAGGTATGTGTGGGATAACGGGGGTGCAGAGGGAACTTTATTGCATAAACCCAAAATTAATTTAACTAGGAACAAAAAATTTAATTCATAATGTAATAGCCATAACTAGAAAGAGTGGTTCGTAAACTGGAAATAATGAATATGGTATTAAATGTTTCTGAATACTATGTGCATTTGTGATTTCACATTTATGGATTAAATACTTATTATTATTATGCAATATTAAATTAAGTGTCTTTTTAGTCTATGTCTCGTTATTGTTGATATTAGTCCCTACCTCGCCAAGGACTATAGCATTTGCCTCAGCGTCAAAGTGCATTGAATCTATATTATTTTATTGAGTTCTTGCAATTTTAACCAATTTTTTCGGAAAATGTTGAATATTTTTATTTTTAGTCTGTGTAAGCAAGTAGAGTTGGGCGTAAGAATGGATGTGTAAAACAACAAATAGAAGCTTTAATTTGTAGTGTAACAGGAATTTTGATCTACAATGTTGCGGTATTCGGTATAAATTTAGCATTGGCAAGGTTCTTTCGTACGCCCGTATTTACATTGTGCAACCACCGTGTTAAATGAATAATAGTGAAATTGTGTATGTTCTAGTATCATCGAGAGAGCAATGGGGCGGAAGTGCAGAGGAACTTTATTTCAAAGACACTAAATTAATTTAACTAAGAACAAAAACTTTAACCCGTAATGTAATAGACACTTGTTATAAGGATGGCCAATTTGAGACTAGAAAGAGCAGTGTGTAAACTATAAATAACTAATATTGGTATTCAAAGTTTTCGAATACTATGTGCATTTGTGATTTTACATTTGTGGATTAAATACTTATTATTATTAGGCAATATTAAATTGTCTTTTTAATGTGTGTAAACAAGTAGCGTTGTGCAGGAGAACAGGTGTGTGAAGCAAGGAATAGAAAGTGAATTTCTTCCGCACATTCTTTCTAACTTCTTACATTTTTTAATTAAATACTAATTATCGAATATTCAATTAAGTGTCTTTTCAATGGGTGTGAGAAAGAAGTGTTGTGTAGGAGAACGGGTGTGTGGGACAAGGACCAGAAATGCTGATACATTGTGCGGCCCTCTGATTTCATTTACAATTCGGTAAATTAGTATTATTAAACCAATAGTAATGCAAGTGTGTAAGTTTAGACATCCTTTGGGTAGAGCGGCGGGGCCTTTCTTCAGTTAGTACTCTAACACTGACAATAAGACAAGAATTTCTAGTGCATTTGTCTTCTATTATTTCATTTTAAGCTCTTTTCCATTTAAAATTTTACAGATTTAGTTGTGTGGGAGAACAATTGTGTAGAGTTGTGAATTTGTGTGGACTGAAGGATGTGCAGAGGACGAGTATGTGCGGGAGAAAGGGGGTGCAGATGGAACTTTATTTCGTAAACAAAAAATTAATTTAACTAGGAATAGAAAATTTAATTCGTAATTTAGAAAGTATTCATTATAAGGATGGTCAGTTTGAGACTAGAAAAGAGCAGTTTGTAAACTAGAATTAACCAATCTTGGTATTCAAGGTTTTCAGATACTATGTGCATTTATGATTTCACATTTATGGATTAAATACTTATTATTATTATGCAATATTATATTAAGTGTCATTTTAATGTCTCTGAATAGTTAGTGTTGTGTGGGAGAACGAGTGTGTGGAGCAAGCAACAAAAGTTTTAATTTGTAGTGTAGCAGATATTTTCATTGGCAATGTTGTGGTCTTCTACATAAATTTCTCGTCAAAAAATTTCTTCCACATACTTGATTTGACTTCTTACATTTGTGAATTAAATATTAATTATCAAATATTCAATTAAGTGTCATTTTATTACGTATGAGGAACATTACTATTATTGAACCAATAATAATCCTGTTAGAAAATTATATATTACGGAGCAATGGAACACATAAAATATTGCAGAAATATAAACACAGAAAACGCACAAAACAAGAGAGACACAGATATACGTGGTTCACCCAGTTTGGGCTACGTCCACCTCGAACAGCCA
>APFE031639149.1:363121-398933 GCA_000404065.3 Pinus taeda | reverse complement strand
GCACTTGGTCTCGTAATTTTGATATATCATGCTGCATTTCTTCCTCTTCTTCATGAGTCATGCTAGAGCTTTCAGGTCACCTACTAGGTGTTTCCATTTTATTTCTTCAGGGCATCAAAATTTGATAATAATGCTTCACTATGCCCTTTGAATTAATTCAAAATAATTTTTCAAACCAAGCTTAAGCAAACATTTAAAAAAATATACACACCCTTTTTCACTTTGTAGGAGCTTGATATTGCCTCTGATGTATCTCTGTAATTTCGGATCATCCAGTTTTGAAATTGCGAGCTTTGGTAGCCTTCTGTGTCCTCTTTACAATGCCACTAGTCTGACCCCAATTGGATTCTCCAATGAAGAGTTATGTCAAATCTCCCACGGTGACCGGATTATAGAGTAATTCAGTAGAGCGAACTTGTACGACATTCCATGAGTCATTGTTTTGACCTCTGGCTCTGAAAAATATATAGAAGAAACTATATTCTATCCTCTTTCTACACCTTTTTACGAAATTTCAATCCAATGTAGAGTTATGACGATTTACCTTAGGTCACCTGTTTAGAATGTAATTCAGGAGTCTGCAAAAAGACCCACTGCCTCAGATCATATCTCCACAATTATAGCGCAAAATGCTCTGAAATTTGGACTCGCGATTTAGCGTGCTGTGTTCTCAAATGGGTTTTTTTTCAACTTCTGAAACGTCGCCGAAAGAACGTTATAGCGAAAATTCCACGATGACCTGTTTGGAGCAGCGAAACCCTAGAATCCAAAGCTTTGATACCAAATGTTATGAAACCAGCTCAAGAAAAGATAGAAAAGATAGATCAACGCGCTCTAGAATTCAGCCTCTTCAAGGGGAAACCCCTCCTTTACATTACATTAAATGAAAAATTCTTCGATGATACAAATGAAAGACCTCCTTTCTATATATAGGAGTCTAAGGGGTCATAACATAATCAAAGCCTACATCTAACAATAATAATGTAAGGGCACAATAATAACAATAGTGGGCTTCTATGGGGCACAATAGCAACAATATGGGCACAATAGGGGCACAACAATACTAATAACGGGTACAACTACAATAATAATGGGGTAATCACTAGTATTATGGGGACCCAACAGTCCTACAAAATCAATAGCCCATTTTTCAAAGGGCTCAATCATGACTTGAAGACATAAAGGCTTGAACGAGCTAACCCATTTGTTGACAACTATCATGATGCCTAACATATTGTTTGGCATCCTTAAATAAAGAAGGCCAAAAATAACCAATGCGTAAAATTTTATATGCAATTCGCTTTTCAACAAAGTGGCCACTGCAAGGTTTATCATGGGTAGATTTTAAAATATCAAACATTTCTTCCTCTCTTACACATCTACGAATAAAAAAATCTGGTCCAGTGTAAAAGAGGTCTCCTTATATCCAAGAATATGAAGCACTTTTCTAAATAATATTTTACTTTTCACAAGCGTATGAATGAGGTGGTGTCTTTCTGGTGATTAAATAGTTGGCTATGTCAGCAAACCATGGAGATTTTGCTAACATAGAAAAAAGATGTTCGTTAGGGAAATCATCATCAATAGGAATTGCCTCACCAAGATTGTTTAATCTGGAAAGATAATCAGCTACAACATTAGACTTTCCTGGCCTATCAACAATTGTATCATTGAATTCCTATAATAAAAGTAAACACCTAGTCACTCTACCACTAGTTAAAGGTTTATTCATTAAATATCTTATAGCAGAATGATCAATATGAACATAAACTTCATATCCTGTAATATAATGTCTGAATTTGTTAATAGAAAAAATAATAGCTAAAAATTCTTTCTCAATCATTGTATAGTTAAATTTGGAAGGTGACAATTTTTTACTTATGTAGTAAATAGCATTGGGTTGTTTATTCTCTTCTTCTCCTAAGGTTGCAATAATAGTAGTGTCTAAAGCATCGGAGGAAATATGAAATGGCATTGACTAGCTTGGTCCTCTAAAAACTAGTGCATGTACTAATTTTTCCTTCAATGTTTCAAATGATTGTTGGCAAGTCGTGGACCAAGTGAATTCACTATGCTTAGCTAGTAATTGAAAAAGAGGGGTAGCAATCTTGGAAAAAAACTCAATGAATCTTTGGTAATAACCAACATGTCCCATGAAATCTCTCACTTCCCTTTGAGTTTTGGATGCTGGCAGATGAATAATAACTTCAATTTTAGCAGGGTCTACCTGAATACCTTTTTCAAAAATCAAATGACAAGGAACCACTCCTTCTTTGCATATTAATCTACATTTTTTATCACTCAAAGAAAGATTGGCCTCTTGGCAATGTAAAAGAACTTTTCCTAAATTTTTAAGAGCTTCATCAAATGAGTTACCAAACATAGAAAAGTCATCCATATAAATCTCAACACATTCAAGATCAAGAAAAATAGCCAACACAACCCTTTGAAAGGTAGTGGGTTCCTTACACAATTTGAAAGGAAGCACTTGGTAGGCAAATGTACCCCAAGGGCATGTAAAGGTGATTTTGTCTTGATCTGAAGGTGTGTTCTAGATTTGGTTATACCCATTGAAGCCATCTAAAAATGAAAAGTACTTTTTACAGGCAAGGGTATCTAGCACCAGATCAATGAAAGGAAGGGGAAAATAATCCTTTAGAGTGGCTTTGTTTAATTCTCGCTATTCAATGCAAATACGCCATCTCCTATCTTTCGACTGTCACTAATGGAGAGACCCATTGGCTGTTAGAAATGGGGTAGATGAAATTAGCATCTAAGATTTTTTGTAATTCTTCCTTAACAATATTTCTTAGTGCAGGATTCATTCATATCTGGGCTTGTCGGACAGGTTGGGCTCCCCCTTGGATATAGATATGACGAGTAGAAGTCTCAGGAGGTATGCCTTTCATGTCTTCATAACTCCAAGTGAATGCATCCAAATGATCTCACAAAAATATAACAATATTCTCTTGTTGAGATGAATCCAGGTCTAAACTAATGTGTAAGGATTTGCCTGGACTAATTTCAACAAGAGTGGTCTCAGGCTCAAGCGTACAGGAAGATGATGCCACAGTTTGGGATAAGGAAGGTTTGGAATCAGAGTTTTCTTGAAAATACAAACTAAAGATCTGATGAAGTGTATCAAAACTAGGCATAGTGTCTAGATTTTTCAAGAAATCTCACAATTCACCATCCTAAGTAGACCCGGTATGATGTTGAATCGAAGAAATAGGCTAGGTCTCCTCATCACTACTATCATAATCTAACCATAAGGTATCCTTGAGTTCTAGAATAGATATAGAAGGTGGGTATAAGGTGACCTTTTTCCTAGACTCTCCATGTGAAATGTACATGTCACCGAAGCGACATCCAATATAAGCATCAACTGTGGCAAGCTATGGTATCCCAGAATCAAAGAATGTCGTCCCATGAGATCCTTTGGATAAAGCACAATGAAATCCGTAGGGTATTCCCATGAATCTATAGAGACAACCACATCATCCACTGCTCCATCAGGCTTGATTTTAGATCTATCTATAAGTTCAAGCATGGTGGGTGTGGGATTAATATGGCTCAACCCAAGTTGTTCCATGGTTTTCTTGGTCATCACATTAATGGTCGCTCTTAGGTATACTAATACATTAGAGATAATGATATCACCTATCTAGATATAAACAACTAGGTTTCCAAGATCTGTATATTTCTCCATCGATACGCATCTTGTCATCAAATAAGCTGCTCTACCAACAAACTGAATGGTCCAAGTATCTACTCTCTTCCTCCCTGGATTTTTAGGACATAGTTCCCAAATGATCTTGGTACAGATGGGAATTTCTCGAATAGCCTAAAGTAAAGGAACCTTTATACAAATGTTACTTAATTCAAAAGCGAAGGTGGACTCGGGTTCACTCTTCTCCATGGCCAAGCACTCTAGATAGGGGGGCTAGTTTGAAGAAGATGGTGAATCTGAAGGTACGGGAATGGGCTGAAAGGTGATAATTTGTTTTTGGAATGATCATGAGTTACCTCCTCATTTTTATCCTCAATAATCACCGTGGAATATTTTTTATTTTTTTTTGTTTAACCACCCTTCCTGATCTCAATTGAAGCTCATTTATCCCAACCAACAAGGTTCGATTGGTAGGGAGAGGGGACAGTCGAACCAAATGAATCAGTTGTAACCCCTTATTATTAGGATTCAGTAATGATTGACTTTGTAGAGGTAGATAGGGAAAAGATGGTTGTGATATATGGTGTGGCGCATAAGAAGGAGGATATGATGGCATCTAAGTGGGATAGGAATGATATGAATGGTTTGGCCCTCTCCATCCTTGTTGCCAAGGTTGAGAGGATTGTCCAAGATGAAAATGGTTCTCATGCTACCAATGTTGAGAGTTATTATTATTATTATTATTATTATGGGAATATGGAGATGCATTATAGCCATAAAAATGTGGTTCATGAGCCATACTCGCACTTACCTGTGGATAGTTCCTTTCTGCTCCCATGGCATGTAAGGGCTCGGCTTCGGAATTCTCTCCTTCAAGTACAAATTTTAATCCTGGTATGGAGGGGAAATCCTTAATGGCATGGTTCTCTCTACAAAATCACACATTTATTAGCACCTTTCATATCAGCAGGATATTCTCTTAATGGATGCTTTTTTCTACACTTTGGACAAAAAATAGACAAAGACTCTTGTTCTTTTTCTAGTTTTTGCTAAAATTTCAAAGATTTTATTTGTTTGCTAATAGTATTTATTATTTCAATTTTCATATTGTCCATCTTATTCTCCAAGCCAATGATCATAGCATATGTAGATCCCAGTTTGTTAATTTTGCTTCAACCTCCTCTAGTGGATCTATATTGGTTTCTAGAGAAATTCCTGCACAAGACACAAATTTGTTCAAAATTTTTCTGAGCAATGTCTCCTTGTCCTAAAAAATTCAGATTATGTCTAGAATACCTAGTAAGTCCTCGTAGGAACCAGGTTCAAATAGTACTTAAATCAAATTTGTGTTTGGACCTTTGGAGTATATACAAAATTCGCTCTAAGTAATCCTCCAAAGTCTCATCATCACCATGTACAATAGTGAATATCTCTTTCATCATTTCTCTAGTTTTACAATATTCCTTATATTTAATCAAAAATAATTTCTTCATTTGGTACCAAGAACTTACAGTGTTTCCTCCTAGTCCCATGAACCAATGCAAGGTTGAATCCTTGAGAGTTACAGGAAACAACTTTAATTTCTTAGCATTAGAAGAATAATCATAACTTCGACACAATATATCAAATTCGAAAAGAAATGAATCTGGGTCTTTGTGCACCTTACCATGAAAGTGTGGAAGAGATGAGGGTGAAATATTCTTCATTTGTACATTCTCTTCCGAGTTCACTATTGGAAATCCAAAACTGGACTCCTCATCATTTAACTCATTCTCGCCATACCCCTCTGCATGGTCTTCATGATCAACCATTTCTACGCCTCCAATCGAACCACTTCTAGAAGTTGAAGATTGACTAATGTTGAATTGAACTTTCTGATCGCCTTTAGCCTCATTCTTCCCCTTTTCAGGTTGTGTCACAATTGAATCACTGTGTCCAAACTCCAGGTGAACTGTTTCGGCGTGATGAGTTTGTGTTAACTTGGACTTCCTAACTACAAAAGAAGGTCCAATATGAGAATAATTTTCAGATATTTCAATATTTTTTCGGTCCATATTGGGCTTTGGACCCCTACCTTTCTTAGGCATTCATTTTAAAAATTCAAATCCAAAACAAAATTCAAATGCGTATAAAAGAAAAATAATCTATTAGTTGCTACAATGGAAAAGAAAATTAATGCTTATAAAATCCTCAAAACAACAGAAGCATGCTACAGAAAAAATAATAGCAGAGTTACCCCTATTGTAGAAAAATGGAAAGTTCTTACCAATTTCAAAGCGCCTCCTTGGAAATGGCGCCAAAATGTTGGGTGCAGGAATTTCTGTCAAGTAGACTCCTTTAACACTTCATTGTCAACCCGAGGGTTTCATAAACTTAGAGATGAAGCACAGGAAATGATAGAAATGATATGAAATTTTCCAAACTCTATTCCTCCTTCCTTAATTGCAATCTTTCATAATCAAAAAGAGAATATCACCTGACAATTTACACCAAATATATTCTAGTGTTGGACTATGAAAGAAAGTACTTTTATAGGAAAATAAATGAAAGGAATTCTCAAAACCTCTTACAACAATCTTTGAAAATGTAAATCTATGTTTATCTTCAATATAGTTGTGTGCTAGGTTAAGAGTCTGACCCTTGAAGATATCTAACTCTTATAGATATTCTTCCCTATACTAAGTTATTATTCCTATACTTCTACAATGTGCTTGCACTAGTACCAAAACAAAGCTTAGGTGCTGGGAGTATATTTTACATCTGTACTAAAGATTTATGTCTTTATGGGGGAACTCTAAGCCTCAAGGCTAGAGCACTTTGTTCCTGTATCAAGAGATCGATTCCTGTACTAGGGCAGGGGTTCCTGCAGCAAGTTTTCCAATCCTTCTTTCAACAAAATAAAGAATGTGTTAACTAAGGAAAATAGCTTGCAAAGGTGAAAAAAACTTCAAAACAAATTCCTCAAACCATAAGATGCTTCAACTAATCTTAATGTCTAAAACAAGAATTCATTCCCAAAGTCAAATCACACTCTTATTTAATTAAGGAACTTTTGCATGGAATCTAAGAGATCATTTAATTGTGATAGCAGGCTTCAATCCTATAATAACTATCCACATGAACTGATATGCATTCATAACCTATTAAACTCAGAAATATTTCCTTTAAGAATTATTACATATGAATCAGATCTTTCCTAAATAACATGAAGTGCAGACACAAACCAGTGTGTGTCATAATAGAGTTTTGTTTCAGAAGTGTATTTAATTCAAAATATCAAAAGAAATTCATAATAGAAATCACGCTTTTCAGAATCGCATTAAGATTTAATAAAAATCACACTCTTCGGGATCACATTAAGACTTATCAAATAAAAATAAAATACCATTACTATGATGAATTGGAAGAATCAATATGTGAAACTATAAATGCACTAGTGCAAGAATGTGTGCTTGCACGATCTAGGCATAAAATGAGATTAAACTTCAAAGAAGGAAATCATAATATTAAACTTCATTCGAACTCGCACACCACAGATCCATCACACTATAATGAAATCAGATTCAAACTTTGTAGAAAGATAAAAGAAACATTTGTTTACTTCACACCTTAAATTAAAAGTAATTAACACACCCTAATTGAAAAAGAGAAGAACATGAGGGAGAACGAACTAGGTTGGCTAAGCCCTAGCCAACTAGCTCATTTCCCAGTTTAGGAAATGTAAAGACTCAACTCTTTATTCAACGTATCAACACAGAATTACAGTGCAAGATTGAGAAATCATGGCATAGTTCCTTTCTATTAATGATCAACAAATATACAACATGAACTCAAATCTAGCCCTGAACAAGGGTGATATAATCAAAATTACAAAAGGACAGAATCATAATATCCTTGTTATACATATCATTAACTACCATTTTCTATTTGAGTCCTACTTTTTATACATTCATTCAGGCTTGTGGCCGTAAGAATATTAGAAGAAGAATTCTAATATGAGCCTTTTACCTATAACAAAATAACAACAACATCTTGTTCTAAGCCTTGAGATTATAACAAAATGTTATTCTAGGTATTCAGCTGATGACCTAATCTCCACCATATCCTTGATTTTCCTTTATGCTTCAAGCCCAACTCGAGTTAATCATTCCAAAACAAGGTGTCCGCATGGAGTGGTGAGTTGTCTTGTTAGTTGATGATTCACCAGCAGTGCAGGAATCCTACTTAGACTCGACCATGCTAACAAGATGATTAATTCATTGTCTATCAGATACTTCTAGGAAGAGAATTATTAGTTGCAAATATTTAAAGGCATAAAATATATGAAAATGATTAATTAAGCACATTCATAACCCTTAAACATGAAACATAAAGCTAGTGCAGGAAGGGACACAATTCTTGGACTAGTGCAGGAATAAGGGGGTTTGCAAGGTTAAAATAGAAGTATAAGGTTATGGTTTTGAATGGAAAAAAGGGTGAAAAAAATGAAGCAATTTAGCCTATCAACATATAGCATTGGAAAAAGGAAGGCAAAGGAAGGACAAGAAAGAAAAGGAAAGTAAGGGTCAAGCTAGGGAAAGTTGGATCAAGCACCTTCAACAGGAATACTTGTAGGTAATAGGTTGTATGTGTGATTTCTTAGGTGGTTTGTGAATACATGGTACATGCATGTGTTTATTTTATTCTCTTACTGTCATTGGCATGGGTTTTTCTAGGCGTGATAGTGGTTTTAGCCTTTCCTTTCCATTTCCGGATAGGCACGATGTTATGGGGTTATTTCATTTGAATGAGCTTGGATTGCCAAATGTTTTTGAAACCGGTTGACGTGGTTTTAGGAAAATTCCCAAGGGCCGAGAAATCCCTTGAACAATTTTGGAAGTATTACAATAAATATTGGGGGTGGAGAAAGGAAAATTCCTCATTGTATTCTTGAAGAACTTCTGAGGCATCTAATCTTTTTTAAGCCTAGTGATCCCTTGAATGGTTTTGGTGGGATTGCGGTAAATCCTAATAGTGTATATTCTCGTTTTGGGCCTAGTAAACCCTTTACTTGTTTTGGCGGGATTGCAATAAAGCTTGTGGGTGGAGGTGGTTTAATCTCTAGGAAACCCTAGTTTTTTTTGTCTTGAGTCCCACATTCATACTTGGAAAATGGCATGATGGTGATTGGATGAAAGAAATATTTGCTTCAGCCCAATCTTGTATTTCATGAGTAGTTCTACTTGTTATTATGTGGCCTTGATGGCTGTTCTATCACATTTATTGTTATGGTTGTATGTTGGTTATAAGTATGGTTTCATGGCAAGTTCTAGTTATGGATATAGACATGTTTTGATTATTTAATGAATGGTTATTGAGTCCATGAGCTAACAAATGTTATTGCATCTATTATGAGAGGGAACTAGACATTCTTGATGTTTCTTAGATAAGTATTAGAACTCTATGTTCATATATGCATTCATGACCTTTAGATTACATGTTCTCAATATGTTTGACGAAATGAATTTCATGGTTAGGCCTAGTTAGGTCAAGTCTCTAACTCAATTCTGAATGTTTAGCTTTTTTTTCATGTTATTTATGCATTTGATAAGTTATAAGAACTTCTAGGTAGTTTTATGGAGGTTGACTTGGAAATTAGGCTCAGAATCCAGGATCACATCCTCTGAACTGGAAAATTTTAGGTTGCAATCGCATGGATGTTGGCTTATGCATGCGGTTAGAGGCTTCCAACCACATGGATGCCTTGCCATGGGAGCGATTGAGGGCCCAGGGAAAGGAATAAGTGGTCTAGTACAGGATTTGGCCACCTGTGTGGTCTCTCAAACTTTGAGTGACATGTAGCCCTTGTAGGATGTGTTGAGTTATCAGTATGTCATCATTTGTCGGTCCCATTTCCTTAATGGGACCTAAGAGGTTGGGTCATGCCATAGTAGCTCTCTATCTCATGCTTACCCTAGCAAGATAATGAAATTGGGTAAATGTGGAAGTGCTTTTTACATAAGCTAAGTGTAGAAAAATAAATGCATAGTAGAAATATACAAGAGAGGGTCTTGGGTTGGGCCCTAAACCAAGCAAACTCAACTCCCTTAAAAAAAAAATCAGTCTAGAGGAAAAATATGCTTTTCGTTGATCTCAAAAATCATTCAAATAAAGAAAAAGACAATGGAAATAACAAGTGGCAATCTCTATATCTAATAATCATTATGTTCCTTCCAAAAGTTGAATGCTACTGAGCAACTAAACTCCATTATTTATAAAAAATGAGTGAGGGGAAACCTCCTTGAAGGGAGGGTTAATTCCTTTTGAATCTCCTACAAAAGTGGATCTAGTCTCTTGAGATTCTCAGTCATTGGGGGGTGGTAACTGCCCTCAAGCCAGCTGAGTTGATGAGGGGCTAACACAAGGAATGATCCTAATACATTTCCGCCTATCAGTCTCCAAAACTATCATACACAATAAATGCTCCTTGTATTGCACTTTTAATACATTAGGCTACATGATATAAGAAATATTCCTCAACCTTCCAAGTTAACACATTATAGCTCAAAATGATGTCATCAAATGCAAAGAGAAAGAATAAAATGTGTTGAAGGATGGTCAGATGCACCTTGAATTGTACTTTTTTGGAGACCCATCACTTTATTCATATGTAAATGAGATTTTGTCATTTACATAATAAATCTACTGATTAATCAATGAATATTTTTATACATGAGAAATTTAAGTGGTCACATTTTATTCTTTTGAAGTATCATATTCTCTCTAATTTACATCTGTGAGGGTGAAAAACTTTGGTACAACATGTTGTTCATTTGTAAATTATAGAAATTTAAAATTTTTATATAAATATAAATCACTATATGCATAAGTACTAGCATGTGGTCTAAATCTATTAATTTTTAAATGATTTAAATTACCAGGAAGAGAAATTAAAGGTTAAAAACATTCACTAATAGAAGGCATGTGTGAAAACCCCAATAATATTTTCCTTATGACTTCCATGTAAACATCTTCAAGTATTTTGATTTTTCAAATTAAAAATGGGCTAAGTAAGGTACACAAATTCCATAGACTAAGGGTGGTTACTTGCTTGGGATGTTTAGTTTACTTGCTACATGAAAAACTATAATTTTTTAGACATCCATTAAAGGCTGGTTGTTGTGCTTTTAATGGCTCAACATTTCTTTAAATTTTTGCACTAAAATAGAACTACATAGACCATGCTTTCCTTGCTAGATTTGATAAGAAAATAAGATGAAAAATTAGTGATTTGTGGGCTACGTAGGGAGGGGGAGAACTAAGATGCCAACAAATGTAGGGGAACATTGCCTCAAAGAGGAAGGAGGAACATAACTCGCACACCAAGAACAACAAGGGGGGAATCAGACTCAAACATGAGGAACAACACCACTGTGAGAAAGTTTGGGACAATCAATGCATTCCTTTTGGGCATCAGAGGAAAGGAAACCAAAAATTATTCGATTTGGGGGCATTGAAGACACCTTATCTGATCTTGTAGCATTGAATACATCTACAATAATGTAGAGAAGTGTTGGGAAGTTGAAAAATCTGAGACAAGCTACTCATTTTTGGGTTGAGCGACAAGAGTTTGAGAGGAATTTTCTCCAGGTGAGGGTAAATCTCAAGTTTCCCTTGGGGATTGGAGGGTAGAGATGGTATTCTCTATAGTCCCTTGACATCCTCAGGTAGATATTTATCCCTTGGATTCCTGGTAAGGAAGTTATTAAGTCTCCTTTACTTGTTTTTCTAGTTTTGACAATGGGTTCTAGATTCCCTTCAGTGGGTGGAACAACTATCTTACATGTTTCATGGTGGAGGTGAAGTCTCTAAATTCCCTGGAGTTTATTAGTAGTTGAACAGTTAAAGGGTGGAGAAAATAGGCCTCTCAATTCCCTGTGGAAATTGTTGACTACTATTTGGTTGGTGGGAGGAGGTGGGAGAACCTCTGGAGTCCCTATTCCAATCAGGAGCTAGTGTTTTATTCGTTGATAAAAACAGTATTTGGAATCTAGCTCAAGGGTGATAGTTGCAAGTAAGGAATGACTGCAACTTGCTATCACTACAATAAACACCCTCCAAAGTTTTAGATTCACTTGAATTTTGGAGCCTCCTTGTGATGTTATGATCTATCATCTAAAATTATTCATAGTCACTTCATGATTAGTTGATGTTTTTCTAAGTTTCCATGTCTTCTTCTAAAGAGTCTAAGTGTTAAAACCTCTTTCTTACACATACTTAGATTTTTATGCATTCATAAGTGCACCCGTTCTTAGCAATCCTAGCAATTAATATCTACCTTTGAAGATAGGCATTGTGAAATCCTTGAAGACAGGGCTCACACAGTCTTTGGAGATAATGCCTGCGCAGTCCCTAGATATAGTGATTGTGAAGTGCCTAGTAGTAGTAATTGTGCAACTCTTGATGATAGTGACTGCACAACCCTTGGTGGTAGTGACTGCACAATTCATAAGGATAGTTCATGTGCAACTTTTGCTAATAGTCATTGTGCATTTCTAGTTGATAGTGAGAATGAAATTCTTCAAGTTAGTATTATCACACCTCTTAGTGGTAGCCACCTCACTCCTATCTTCTCTCCTTGTATGACGGGTCTAACTCATAGCTCTTTTCATAGTTTTATTTCCCTTTGCGCTTTGTGAAATTTGGTGCATAAGGATAATTTTCTCCCTCTTAGTTGAAATTATATTATCATTCAGGTGAGTTTTTTCAACTACTGATTTTGTACACTTTTTTTTTCATAAGTGTCACTTTCACTTTCGTGACTGCCACTTTTGCTTGAATTCACTTTTGCAAGTGTTACTTTTGTTTTTTTTTAATTTCAAAAGTGTCTCTTTCACTTTATTTAGATTTTTCTAGTGTTTTTTTCACTTAGTATTACTCTTAAAAGTGTTTCTTTCACCTGATTTCATTCTTACATGTGTTTCTTGTGTTTTCTTTGTGTTTGCATGTGTCACTTTCACCCTTGCATGTATCGCTTTTATTTTCTCTCACATATCCTAAAGAGCACTATGGCACACCTTCTAGAGGAAGCTCCAACACATTCTCTTGCACTAGGTTATTATATTTATCATTAGAATATGTGTTGGATACATTCTTATGACACAGCGAACCTTTTAGTTGTAGTTAACACTTGTGTTGTAAAGGATTCTATATTAATGTTGTACTTGGGGATAAGTGTCTCTATGTTGTCATTTCGATGAATACACATTGATTTTGGGTACTGTGTATATTTTTTTCATGTGTTGGATTGTATAAGTGTATGTGATCATGTTTACGACTTGTCGTGTGCTCTTAATCTCACTCTCTTGTCTCACTAATCCCACATTTCGTCATTTTTGGAGTTTTCTTAGTACTCTCAACTTGTAGAATTCATGACTGACCTTTCATACTTCTTTAACTATCCACTACACATTCCCAAGATGTAGAGGTGATGTTCCTACCTTGTGGAAGGATGCACTACACAGTCATAGAGGAAAAACTCCTTCAACCGCGCATTGCACAATCCCAGAGCTCAGTCACTCCATTCTACTAACTATACTTTCTCAATATGTAGTCCTTGACCAACCTTTCCTACTGTTGCACACTTTTCACTTATATTGGATAGTCAAGTCATTCCTAGACCCTTTCCAGGCATAAATGTGAAATTATTAGTACTCTCAACTTGCGGAATTCATGACTAAACTTTCATACTTCTTCAACTATTCACTACACATTCCCATGATGTAGAGGTGATGTTCCTACCTCGTGAAACCATGCACTACACAGTCATAGAGGACAAACTCCTTCAACTCCACATTGCACAATCCTAGAGCTCAGTCACTCCATTCTACTAACTATACTATCTCAATGTGCAGCCCTTGACCAACCTTTCCTAGTGTTGCACACTTTGCACTTCTATTGGATAATCAGGTCATTCCTAGACCCTTCCCATGCATAAATGCAAAATCGTAGTGCCCAAGGATGTCACTCTTATCTCTTGAAATTTCCCAATGCACAATGCCTCGACTAGCCCTACCTTCACTATTCACTACACATTCCTAGTTGACATTGAGGTCATCTCCTAGTCCCTGTAGTGCTCAACTGGACAATTCCCAGTTTCTCTCCCTCAAGCACTGACTATGGTTGGGTGGAGAGTTGATGTGCCTAACTCAATTTCCTGACTCCAATGTTAATTAGAGATAAGTTTTTTTACACGTATTCCTTTTTATTGAGTCCATTTTCGATTCTTAAATGGATGTTTCATCCATTGCATGGATAATTATGGATCCCTGTAATAGAAAGGAAATGAGGTTATCATGCATGTTTTCTTGTTACTATGATTTTACAGTGATGCTTCGATATATGATTTTATATATAAATTCTTAACTTAATGTTGTTTGCATGAGGGATGGTTGGTTTTCTTGAGCTTAAAGGTACTGAGCTCGGATGAATGGTTCTGGTCACCATGTTTGTACTACATACAAAAACGTAATACACCCATGTGAGTGTTAGTTTCACTTGTTAAGTAAACTATGTGTTGGTAAGGGAGAAAAATGAGCAAACATGATGATGACCTAAAATTTATAGTGCCAATAATATGATGGGCTAATTCTAATGCGCCAATATATGGAACAAAGGTGCTTCCCTCAACAAAAATGTGGTAATAATTCAAGGGGGGGGATTTCTTTATAAAACCACTAGATTTAAGATTGTGTTATGGAACCACCACATGGTCCAACTATACAATATGTATAAGGGAAAATGTTTCAATACCTATGACAACCACTAGATTGAAGAGATTCTATATATGTGACATACATTGCCCAAGCTTTGGGGATGATTCCATTTTTATTTATACGTGGTCATACCAACCCTAACACAATGTGAGTTAATTTGCAGGTTAAATCTTAAATTATAGCTCGTTCTCCTTAACAAGATCCCTTTCTTTAGCTCCACATGACCATTCATATAACCACAGTTCTCAATCTCATATATTGGAATTTATGTACTGAACCACCTCCCTAAACTCATGAGAGAAAAACCTATAAGACTTCTATCTCAAGGTAGAAAATATTCTCGTCAACTACTATCCTCCTAAAAGTATGTCTTGGTGATTAAAACTATTCATGAAATTTTAATTACCCTACTTCTGTTGACCTCTGAGACAGAAAAGTTTCCTTTCATTGTTAGACCAGTCCTTCATCACATATTTCCAATCTTAGTGATTTCAAAAAGGGACCCTTGGAAGAAACCTCCGAGATATTTTTCTCCAAGGTGGATTTTATCTTGAGAAGGAGTGGGACCAAGGGTGTTTTCGTAGGGTGTGCTTGTGTCGAAGAGAGAGAACAAAGATTCTTGGTGCTAAATGTACATTCCAAGAATGGTCCATTATGACACTTCTTTTGCAGTTCAAGTTTCCTACAAGGTGGGTTATGCTTAGGGTGAAGTGGACCTTAGAACCTCAGACCTCAAAATTAGGAGCTTAGCATGATTGAGTTTTCTCCAGGGTGGTATCTTATGAGAATATTATAACTAGGGTGTCATCGCAAGAACAAACCCATGTTGCTACCATTACTACTTATAAAGAAAGGACATGTTGAGGAAGGGCATCAGTGAGCTTAATTAAGGAAGGAAGTATGAGTTGATTAGCATGTGGGTGCAACATCTCCATGAATCAATTTTAGGTGGGCTCATGTTGACGTAAGTCCTTAAGGGAGCCATAGTCCTGAGGACCAAGTCCAAGGCCACACACAACCACATACTAAAATCATGGGTGGAGGCTAAGCATGATGAACGATGGGGATTTGTCGAAGGAATTGATAGATGTAAACTCTATGGGGGGATTTCCCTTGTGACACCAACATGGGAGGGGGAATGTCCTGCGATGATTTGGACTAATGGATGAAATGAGGGTGATCAATAGTGGACGTTTCAATGAGAGTTTTTCACATGCAATGTTAATGGATGAGGTTCAAGGTCCCACCTGTCGTCGGATAGATGAAGAAATGAAGGGCCATCGAATCATGACCTGGAACACTAAGCAGAACTATAATCACATGAGGGGAGAACTGCATATATATATATATATATGTGTGTGTGTGTGTGTGTGTGTGTGTGTATCTATCTATCTATCTATCTATATATACATATATATAAATAAAATATATAGTCAATTAACCTCAAATGATAGATAGAATAGGTATCGAATCGGATCCACTCTTTTTGTATAGATGCCCATGTTTATGTGTAGAAGGGTAAGGTAGGGTGTGTGGCACAAAAATTCATTATGTGGATGGGATGCATGGCGTATAGTGGTAGGCCATGAGGGCATCAAATGGAGTCCACATGGATGCCATATCGTAGAAGAGAGATAATTCCATATTAAAACTAATAAAGCTTTGGAGTATAATTTCTAATCCAGGGGCCCAAATTGGGCAAGATTTTATATCACCAGAAACATCCAGCAAGATTAGTGCAATGGTGACATTTGTTTTGGGTTTCAAAAACTTGAGGTTAAGCCAACAAAACATATTTGCTATCCCATATCTCTAACTACACTAGGAAGTTGGGTTAGTAAGTGAACACTTCACCAGGGTTAATGTGGGGTGTTTATAGGGTGGTATTAGAGCATGTAGGTTCAACACTTGGACTGGATGGGCTCTATCATGGGAAAGTAACCACAAGGTTCCTGCAAAAATGGATTTCATATTGACTTTTAGAAAATTAATAAGAAAAATTTTTAGGTGTTAAAAGTAGGTCTGAATAAATAGTATTTGAGAAAATGTTCTCTATTGGGGTTTTGAGAGATTTTTGAACCATGGTTAGTCTTAGATATGAAATCGTTTCTCTCTACCTTCACATTTGAGACACTTATAGGCCACATGAGTTTCCTTGTTGAGAGGGGAGAGATCCCCTCCTATTGAAGTGTAGTTGTCAAAGAATGAAGCAGAAAAAGAGGTGCAACATCATCTCAGCATCTCGAAGCTCACCCTAATGAAGGAATAGACATGGGAGCTTAGTGGCAGGCTTGATTTCAAGGAAAATTCCTTTCTAGGGAAACCAAGAATACAAGATTCATGGTCCCATACAAAAAACTAGAAAACTACAAGAAATTTTGAAGAACAATGCTCTGATCTAAAATGTATGGGAATCTGTCCTTTAGAAAGAGATCTTCTTAAACAGATTCAGTTGAGATGGCATCCTAAGGGCCATATTGAATTGAAATTGGGAGCCATGGTTTTTTCATAGTTATTTTTTCCAGTATAGAAGATAAAGACATGCTTTTTTTAAATGGGCCATACTTCTACTACAATGCATGTATCTTCATGCAATTATGGGAAGAATGTTATAACCTAGATTGTGGGAAATTTATGGTTGCCCTGGTTTGAGTATATATTTTTGCATTACTTGTTGATTTATAGGATCCTGAAATCTTGGAAGGGATTGGAAATTCCATTGACATATTTGTCAAAGTTTCAGACTCAACACAAAGAGGGAGATATACACCATTTTCCTTAATCTATGTTTATATGAATATCATTGAGCCTTTGTTGGAGTTTGTGGAGATGGATTACTAGGACAAGGTTTGATAGAAGCCATTAGATTATGAACATATACCATTTCACTACAAAAGGTGCCATGAATATTACCACTTGTATAATGGTTCCCCCCTGAACCAAATGGATACAACTGAAGTAAATGCCCCAACCGAGGCAGGGAAACCACAGGAGGATCATAAGGGTTTCCAAGAAGTAAAACATAAAAAGAGATCAACGAAGGCCCCTCAGACAAATACATCCTCTTAGTCATGGAAGAATAAGGAGAATCCAAACTAATTTGGGGTTTTATATGAGATAGGGGAAAGTTCAAAGGAAGAGGCTAAACATCCCAAAAAAACAGCTAAAGTTCTACCCAAAACGACTCCAAAACCAAAAAGGAAGGCATAAGAGGAACCCTCAAGAAAGGATGCACCTGATCTTGGTGCAAATCAAATCAATATGGAAATCGATGGATATAAGGAAAACTTAAGGAGAGAGGAACAAGTTCTGAAAATCTTGTTGAATGAATGGAGAAATATGGATGAGAGATTCATACTAGAGGATCAAAAGAAGTTATACTAGGAAGCATTCTAGCAATATTAGGCCAAAAAAAGCCAAAAAACTACCATATCCACTTGATTCGTTGGGATCCCAAATGGGTAGCAATTTATATCAAAATGGAATAGGCAAAGGAGGCAAAAAAAGGGGACGAAAGAATCTACAGTAGTCAATTCTGATGGTGGGCGATTTTCTAGTGAACTCAGGATAGGTGGTACTACTTTTAGCAGTCTTACACCAACTCAATAAATCTTCTCAATGATAGTACTCTCCTAGAATGTAAGAGGCCTCAGCATTAGAGGAAAACAATGATATTTAAAGGGAATATTAATACAGGAAAATTCAAGCATCGTGATGCTTAAGAAAATTAAGGTATCAGAAGTGTGGCTCAAGGAGATTATAAGATAAATGATACTCATGTATGAAGTTGTAGCCCTAGATGCTTCGGGCAAATCAAGGGGAGTTGTTGTTCTTTGGAACCCATTTAAAATAATCTTTTATTATTGGGTTAGTGTGCCCCGAATTATTTCAGCAAGATTCTGATATATTGGCACTTAGAATTGGGAAATAATCTTAGTTTTCTATGGCCCACACATTCCAAGAGAAAAATCTACTTTCCTTCAGAATATAGGAAAGATAAAAACTAGTTTCCAGGATGAACTACGGATCATCAGGGGGGATTTTAACCATATTACCTCATTTGAAGAGAAAAAATGAGGGATTAAAAGAAAATATCATGAAATGGAGGCACTTTGACATTTGATATTAGAATTGAAATTAGTAGATATCCATACCAATAACAAAGTGTACATGTGGAACAATAAGCATGGGGGTCAACACCAAGTCGCCTCTCTGTTTCGGGTGAAAGCACCCTAGGGCTTTGGGTTAGAACCCCAACAGAGTAGAAGCAAACTACACCACGAAATACTCATAAAGATAAGGAAAAATGCTTATATTATCAAATTACGTAAGAGTGATTGTACCTAGATTTTCTTTGTTCGAGTAGGTCCCGTAGGGTTCAAACCCTCTGCAACTCCCAATGTTCTTCAAACTTGAAAATCATTCAATTCGAACATATATAAGTAAAGCATATTCATAAAATTGACTTTATATCATATAAACAAATGATCGATCATACATCAAAACGACATTCATATATGAATTAAAACATAATTTGATGCATAAACATAGTTAATTTCGGAAACAAGACAACATTTCTTTTATTGCAGTATACTATAAATAGCATGGAGAGAATTCACCTGAGTCTTTCTCTGGCTCCAATTAGAATCGTCCTTTAGATTCGTCCTATACTAGCCTTCAACAATCTTCTTCCATCACCAACACCATGATATCTCAAACAAAAGGAAGGATATCTATAATCAAGGAAACAAGGTTTTCCTGAAGCTTGAGGAAGTGCATGAGGCACAGGGATTCATTACACTCAGTTAGGGATAATCTCAGTATAATAACTCTATCTCTTCCCCCCTTAAGGCCTTCCCATAGAGGTCTATTTATACCTCTCCCAATTAGTTTTTTAGTTGGGAAACAGTTGAGCCACGAGTAATAGGAGGTAATCAACAGGTAAAACCTGTAAACTCCACCCATAATTAAGGAAATTTAATTTTTTTAAGTGTTTTAATACATATATGCAGGTTGGGTATTGACTGACCCACGTGTACACACTTTTAGCTCAAGTAAAAGTAGCATACGGGGAATAAAATGCCATTTTTTATATATTTGGACCAAGTCTAGAAGGAGGGGTTGCCCTAGGCCATAAACAAATCAACACATATAACAAGAGTGGTAAATGGTACTATAACAGTTGCCCCCTAATATATGAGGTTAGAAGGGGTACATGATTGGCGAAATATATTAAGTGTATGGAAAGAATCATACCGAGATTGAAAAGGACTTCACCAAAATTCAGCATGCCAAGCCATCAATAGAGATCAGAAAGAAATTGTTTTCTGAGGTGGGCATACCCATGCTCAGAGAAAGTGAAGCATGTCCACATATCAAGTACAAGAGGATCCAATATGATACTAGTCTAAAGGAAATGAAAGTACATAATGGATCATCTGATCATGATCGAAAAACTACATGTCTGAATATCACATATAAGAAGATGATCAATGATGCTAAAGGATGAATCTAATCACTGATGTCAAAAACTGATCACAATAGTACCAAATGAACATGATGGAATAAAATGATACTACATCACAACTCGAATGTCAGCATATAAGATGTCACTATGAAGAAATGTGACATATAACGTGGATGGTGTCAACTAGCAGCAACATGAGCAACTAACAAGTGAACCAAAACATATTGATGCAACCCAAGGTCTTCACTGATTGTTGTGGTGCATTTCTACACAATGGAAATAAATGATCTGAGGTCGACCATGTGAGAACTCATTCGATTACCAATCATTGATGTATAACATTAAAAAACACGAGACTACTCACCGATAATGATAATGAGAGTCAAGGTACCCAGTACAATCTAACAAGTGCGGATGAATGAGCTGAAGTCGAACACTTGAAAGAATCTATCAATCACGAGACAATGATGGTTTCCCACTATCGATAGTGAAGGAATCCGCCACTAATGACTGCGAACCCGAAGGTACTTCCAAATGGACTCTAGTTCTTTTTCCCAAAGCAAATGATTTGTAGTTGATAGGAAAAGATCTGCCAGAAGGAAGGAATTAAGGCATCCTTCATCAATTTAGCGCAAGTGTAACCCATAGGCCAATAATGTGGAAGGAACGAAACAAAAAAGATGTAGTAACCCAACCGAAGTATGTTTTTGGTGTACATAAGATGTAGCTAGCACATGATAGAAACCCTCTGAAGCAACCAATAATGAAAGCTAACATAGAGGCAAGGAATCCACCAATAGGGTCAAATGGAAACCAAGGCACTGCACGAATCCCAATGTGTGATAATGAAAGCTGATGTTGAACACAAGGGAAACAACTCAGTCAAAGACCCATGATATTGATCGATGTTGAGCACAAGGTGATCTATCAATAATGAAAATAAGGCTAGGGTGAGGCTCTAGATCTACCCTCAGAGCAATTTGTCGTAGTCGATAAGGACAATACTTGCTAGCAAGAAGTCAATGGAGACGTTCTCAAACTGACATGAGAAAAGGACCAATATAACTGATGTGATGACAAACATGACACTAACAACAACGAGGGATGGCTGACTAAAAAATAGGTCAAGGGACACCGCAGAGAGGCCAACTCAGGTTTACTTCCCTTGAACTGAAACACAACTCAATGATGGCTATATGGTAGAATATGATAAATCTGTGTAATTTTGTCATGCAAGAAGCATAAGAAAACTCTCCATATGATTGGAAGAGATAAACAATCGGAGGAGTATTGACTCAATAACAAGGTTAAGGTGATCCTAAGTCAAACTAAATCCCACCCAAATGGAGGAGAGACTTTCTTTTGAGTGCTTTGTTCAAGGGCGACATGACTGACTCTAGTGTCCAAAAAAATATGGAAATGTCGTCCCATTCCCACTCTTTTTGGAATATATAATTTTTTTGTCTTTTTCTTTAATATGGGAAAAGAGTAAAAGAATCATATAGTACAGTAGAAAGAACGATTGTTAGAGAAACAAATGATCTAGTTCCTAGGAGGGGAACATTCCTATGCTCAATGCAAGGAGGCAAAACTAGTCAAGGACACTCAAAGGTATGCTCTTTACATGGGTAAAAGGATGCGTCAAGTTGTAGAAGCTAAGTGATTGCATAGTTGATTTTGCAGAAGACATGGTCAAACAAGTGGCTTAAACATGAGTCCATGTGAAGCTGGATCAAGTCCAAAAGGTGCAAATAGTCAAAATGCAATGCAGCAGTACAACTCAACATAAAGGAGCCTTTGGGGTATAATGCCAGAAATTAGTGCAGAAGAAAGGAAAATGTGTCTTCAACACATCATTCATGGCGGGACTAAAGAGGACTCCCGAGCCTACTCAGTATAGTAGCATGGGCAACCAATGTCAGCTAGGTTCTAATTAGGATGCCCATGTAAAGGATCGCTCTACCATCGCATCATGATTTCAAAATCAGCGAGTGAAAATGGTTTGCTAACCAAGATACGATGGGGTCGACCCTAAGGCTAATGTATCGATGAATGGAGGCTAGTATGCAGGATGTATTAGAAAATGGTTTTCCCTAACCTAAATGCTAGTGAGAGAATGGTACCTTCCATGATAGGTAAATGGTCATGTGACCGAAACAACATCTCGAAGAGGTCTCCAAAATTTCCTATAAAAAACCCACTCTTGACTTATATTTTGCAATTTCAAAGTTATATAATGACTTTTGGACTCACAGTTTTTTCATTTCTGTTTGGAGCAAAGCGCTATGGAGAAAAACTAAGCAAGTTTTCCTTTGAACAATTGGACCGTTCAAATCACCCCAACGTCTCTAGGTAATCCTCAAATCCTACTTGTAATGTTTTATGATAGTTTTTAGAAGTGTTTTCAAAGTTTTGACTATGGGAAACTATGCCCAAAAATTCAACTCTACATACACGTAATTTGGATATGAGCAACACCCATATATGATGACCCTACACATGACTGTGTGTAAAGGGAACCTGCATGTACGCAAGTTAAAGTTTTAACATATAAACTAACGGTTGAAACATCAATATTTTGCAGGATGACTATCACTTGGAGGGAAAGAGAGCATACCACTATTGATAATGAGGTAATGAATGACCAAAACGCATTAGATGCTCTGACAAGATATGGCTTACTCAAGTTCTTCAAAATGCCAAATATGAAAGCCAATACGCATTTGCTAGAACTTTTGATCCACTATTGGAGTGCAGAGGATGATGCTTTCATGATTGACTAGATGCCTCTACGGATTGAGATTGAAGATATCTATTTTATTACTAGTCTCTCCCAAAGATGGGAGGTCATGCACTCAGCATGCAGGACGGGAGGTAGCCGTTCGGTGGAAGACTATGTCCATATATATTATCTTGGACATCCATAGAAGATTGTAAGTCAAATTCCAATAAAAAATGTGGAAATCCTATCCTTGAGGATTTTTCTATTTAGCATTTCAAGCGTAAATGGGTCAGCTTCCCTGCTTCAAGCGTCATGAGTATCTATGAGCCTCACAGTGGAATGTCTTACCACAGTATTTGAATGGTGCATGCCTCTTGCAACTAACATGAAGAGTCAATTGACCTCTATATAGAAGGGTCAAATGAATAATTTTGGATATGGAACCATGTTGTGTCCATTCCTCTTCGAGAAGGTATCTGGGCTACGTCTCAAAGTATTAGTGTCCATCAGTAGCCCTGGAGATCCATGAATGGGTCAATGGGTGGACTTGATGAAGTGCCTTGGGGGTGGTGACATGCTTAGACTGACTTTTGATGATGAGTTTTTCACCTAATGGGATCAACAGATCACCGCCGTCAATGACTACCCATATGTAAACATGGATTTCCAAGGAGATCCAGACTTAATGTTACCACCAAATGCGGCATGGGGAGACATAGGTAACAAATTTTAAGTTTTTGTGATTTTTTAAAGATTTTTTGGGTTTTTTAATATGAAATTAACTTATAAAAAATATATTTGATGACACAAAATACTGACAAAATATAATGACCATGTTCCAGATGTGGGTCCAGTGAGACCTGATGGATTTCCGAGGCATAGGCATCGTGGAAGAGGGGCCAAAGAGGTCGCAACCAAGAGAGAGGGAGTCCTTTATGTTGTTCAAAGAAATTTGGTGAGACTAACTCACCAAGTACTTATGATAGCTATAGAGAATCTCTCTCAGGAGATATAGCGCCATGTAGTAGGGGTACCACGGGACTAGGTCCGGATACTTTGGCGTGTAGCCAACACTATGGTTAACTTTTTAGCTACTCATCCTGAGCCGACTCGATAGATAGATCTATGTATGAATGGACATGATTATGGACATAAGCCCAAATTTTGAGGGCATCCTGTCCCAATTTTGTATATTATTTTTTGAACACTCCATCTATATACAAGTGATTTTATGATATCTATATATAGATTCGATTTTTTTATGTTATTTAATTTGATGAATGAATAATGTGCCAATATAATGCTTGATTAGCAATAGAGTCTGCTAATAAATTCTCAGATCCTGGAATGTGAACATATGTTATATAAATAAATGATCATTGCAACACTCTCATTCTAAAAAATTGGCGATATAAATAAGGATCACAAACCCGATAAGTGTTATTTAACTGCAACACCACCAGTTGTGAGTCTAGATAAACTACCAACGAATCATTCCCATAAGATATTGCTTCGGATAGTAAATTAAGAACGAAAGTATATTTGGCAATGTTGTTCGAGGCAGGGCCAATACAAACTCACCTCAACACCATCAACTAGCCAGATGGATAATAAATCACCCAAGCTGTGGAAGAAAGATTCTGAGTGTGCCTACTCACACCATCAACGAATCCGAAATATATTGAATTGTCCATCAATACTTGCCAAAGCAGATAAAAAAATACTGATATCACAAAAACACCAAACATAATGTACAAAGATACAATATATACAAACAAGCAATTGCACAGCCGAAGCCTAAGCAAAATATTTCTTAAGGTAGAGCCCATTTCTGGGCTCCGCCAGCTTGTTCCCTTCAAAATCAATTAATTCATAAGCCCCTTTTTCCAAAACATGCTTGAATATAAAGGGACCATACCACATAGATTTGAACTTTCCTGCCCCTAGGGCATCTTTGTCTTGGTCATAGACTAAGACAAGGTCATCTTCAGAAAAAACCTAAGGACAGAAAGCTTTATCATATTGAGTTTTAATCCTCTTCTTATGGGCTTTGTTTATTATGGCTGCATCTCGATGTTGCTCATTAAGATGTTCCAAATGAACGAGGCGTTCTTCGAGACTAGATGTCTCTAAAAGAAGTTTTAAAACTAGCTTAAGGGATGGAGTTTCACATTTGACAAGGAAGATGGATTCCAATCTGTAAAATAATTGAAAAGGAGCAAAACTAGTGGCAGTCTTAACTGACGTTCGATATGCTCAAAGTGTCGGGTACAACATGATGTGCCAATTGGATCAAGTTTTATCAATTTTCCTTTGCAGTATGATCTTAAGGGAGTTATTGACAGCTTCAACCTACCCATTGGCCTGAGGATAATATGGAGATGAATGCTCCTGCTGGAAGCCCAACTTGAGAGCCAATTCGGTCATCAGTTGATTTTGGAAGTGTCTGCCATGGTCAGTGACAATATCTCTTGGGATACAAAATTCTAAAATAACCTAGTTGAAGAGGAACAAGGTTGTTGTCTCACTATCATTTTTGAAAGTAGGCGTAGCCTCAACCCACTTCATAAAGTAGCCTACGGCCACAATGATGTACTTGTGATTCCTTGCAGAAGGCAGATTACAAGTAGTAAAATCAATGCCCCACTTCATAAATGGACATACAATGATAACAAGAAAAAGTGGAGCTGGATGGACATGCATTTTCTGATTATAAACTTGAAAAGGATGGCAACGTTTGACCGCTTGAATAGAGTCTTTGAAAATTGAAGGCCAAAAGTAAACTACTCATAAAATTTTATGGGTTGTTGCAAGCCCTGATAGATGACCGCCACAAACACCATTGTGGCAATCATTAAGTACTGACTTAGCTTCTTCCAAAGTTAAGCAACACCTAAGGATTGAGTCAACCCCTCTGCGATATAATGTATCACCAATAATAACATAGTTTTTGGCAAGGTGATGTAAATTTTGACGCTCATGTTTGGAGAAAGAAGGTGGAAACTTCGAATTTTGGAGATATATAATGATATCTTCGTACCAGGGATATTGTGAAGAAATGAGGAATAAATGTTCATCGGGAAAATTTTCCGCAAAAACAATAGCTTCCTCACAAGGCAGCTCTGAAATACTTTCTGCAAAAACTATTGACTTCTTAGATTTAGCTGACAAGAGTTCAAGATCAAATGCTTGAAAAATAAAAATCCATCGATTATACTTACCCCCAATCACTCGCCTACTCAGGACAAACTGAAAAGGATTGACAGCCATTGAGATGAATGTTTTGTGAAGCAAAATGTAATAAAGAAGCCATTGGATAGCATGGACAACTACCAAGGCCAATTTCTTGATGGGAGAATAGCGTAGCTCAAGTCCTACTAAGCCTCGGCTCAAGTAGTAGATTACATGCTCACTGAGAGCATCATCCTCCTGAACCAAAACCATACCAATAGTTGATTCTACCGTAATGAGAAAAAAATGGAAATCTCTACCATAATCTGGTGGACTCAATAATGGAGCAAAGGTTAATGCTTTTTTCAAAGCATCAAAAGATAGTTGCATGAAATCATCCCATAAAAATGGAACTCCTTTCTTAAGAAAACGCATAAATCCTTTGGTAATCTCGGTGTAATTTTCTATAAATCTCCTCAAGAAATTTGCATTTCCTTGGAGACTTTGAAGTTGACGAATGGAAGATGGGGGAGGAAACTAAATTATTACCTCAACCTTGAAAGGATCAACTCAAATCCCTTCAATCGATACAATGAATCCTAACAGCAGACTAGATGTGACCGCAAAAACACATTTATTCAGATTCAACCAGATTTTATAGAAATGACATCTCTCAAAGCCTAACTGAAGGTGGCAGGGATGATCAATTCTCTTGCAAGAACGAGTAGCTAAGTCATCCAAGTATGCTTCGATAACATGTTTGATGTCATGGAAAGCATAAGATATGGCTCGCTAAAAAGTTGCTCCAACATTTTTAAGGCCAAAAGGCATCTTCTTGTATGCAAACGTGCCCCAAGAACAAATAAAGGTTGTCTTGTGTTGATCCTCTGGATCGATAGTAATTTGATTGTAACCAGAGAATCCATCCATGAACAAAAAAATTTCATTACCCACACATCATCAATAATTTTATCAATAAAAGGCATGGGATAATTGTCTTTTAGATAGGCTTTATTTAAATCCCTAAAGTTGATACATACTCGGATCATTCCTTGCTTCTTATCTACTAGGTCTGGGTTGGAAACCCACTCAGTTAGAGGAACAGGGTATATGAAACCCACCTTAAGCATATTTTCAATTTCAACTTTAATAGATACCACTTTCCGAGGATTGACAAGTCGAAGTTTTTGATGAATAGGTTTTGCATTTTTGTATGTCTTGATTTCATGCTGGACTATAGCTGGATCAATTCCAGGCATTTCCTCATAAGACCAAGTGAACACATCTCGAAACTCTTTAAAGAGATTGATATAGATTTGAATTTCTTCAGGGGAACAATCAGCTCCATTGAAGACATTTTCGATTATGTTAGGATTCCTAGAGATATTTACAGTTATAGTTCGTGAGATAACTGACATGTTACCTTTGGAAAAAAATTGTGCTGGAGCTAAAGGGTTTGAAACTATACAAGCATCACTAGTAGACAAATTGGACAAACTAGATTCAAATTCATGTAATTGAGGGATAAAATATGAATGATGGCGTAAATTCTCCCATGGTCAATCCACACCCATCATTGCTTCCAAAATTCCTTCTTCAGATGGTAAGACTGTATCCAAGCAATCCATAGCTGAAGTAGAATCGAGGGTCCAAGCCAGAGCCGCATCACCATCTAACTCCTCTTGTGAAAAAGGAGTGGGATGGTTTTCTGCAGAGTTAACGATAGATTGATAAGCGAGTTCCACTGCAAACATGGGAAATGCCATTCCACCTAGTTTCCCTACATCTAGTATGGTGGTAGATGAAGGTAAGGGCCAAGGGTCCGAAAAACAATGAGTTCGAAAGAACTCTTTCCAAGAAGGTCCCCTAGAGGATGAAATCGCATTAATTCTAGCTGTAGGAATAGGGAGGTCAAATATACCAATTAACGAAGAGTACATCCCAACTCCTAAATTCTCAATAGCTTGATAGGGATTGTCCACCAATAGAACAGTAGAATCTGAAGTTGCGTGAGAGTCACCTCGAGAATAATATAACTGATCAACTCTAACAATCCTCCCCTCATGGAGGAAAATCGAGGATGTAGAATAATGATGAAGCTATGGCATCCATCTTGTAACTCCAATTACTACCTAAGAGGAGGTTATAATCTAGGCTCGTATCGAAAATTTCTACCTCAATATTCACTACCTTTCCCCTAACACGGAGAGGAAAGGTTTGGATAGTCTCGTGCTGCCTATGAGAATTTCCATCAAATACCATCAAAAGAGTTAGTGAAGGAACAACTAAAGGTGATCCAATGGCCTTCCAACATGACATAGACATCACGCATGTGGAATCTCCCTCATCTATAATAGTCCGAAAAATATTGGTCTTTCGGTATGTGGACTTTATCTAGAAATCCATATGGTGACGAAGTCTCTTTCTGACATTCAACATATCAAAAGTTAGCACTAAAGAACTCTTTAGATCTATTGCGCTGATTGCCAAAAGCAAAGCACTTCTCTAAGTAGGCCATGACTAGAGTACCTCCGTTGTTGACGTAACACAGGGACTTTGAGCCAAATCTTCTACAATCGAGTAGTTCTGGGCTACCCTAGAATTAGAGTTAATAGTCAAGTGCTTTGCAGAGCCTTTCGATATCTGAGGCATAGACTCAACAGAGGGCCACTCAATATGAAGTGGTTTTGTGGCTTTAGGAATAAATTTAGCCTTTGATGTTTCTAATTCAACATAATCGTGTGCTCACGTAGTGACATCGATATGAGATCTCATCATATAAACATTGGACGAATTTTCCCGTTCCTGGTTGCCCCCCGTAGATGTACCAACATTAGAATTCGAGCCAACAAGTAATTGCTGCCCTTGGGGAAAAGGGTTAGCCAGAACAACTTCAGAGATAGAGGACTGTTAATGTACTAACAAGCGTTGTTTGTCTTCCATCTTAGGGTATAGATGAGCTAGATGATCTCCATTGCATAACTTGCATGTAAATTTTACCTTTTTCTTGGACTCTTTCCTACCCTCTCCAGCATCATTGTCGGTTTTGTTTGCATTTCCTTTTCCTTCATGGTTATTCTTCTTACCTCATCCCTTCCTCTTCCCATTGGATTGTTGATTTCCTTTGGGGTTAGTTGTCTGGACGATATTTATAGAGGTAGGTTGGGAAGGTGTAGGTATAGAGGGTGCTTCATGGGTAGAAGAAGTAGTTTGTGGAGACAACTGTTGTAATTGATTCAATAGGTTCACCGCGTTAACATAAATCGATGTGACTATACCATCTGCATGGGGACCTTGTTTTGGTTTGGATAAATAAACCTTAGATCTAGGAGCATTAGGTAGAATTTTTTTGAACAACCCCAGAATAAGAATATATCAGTTCCAATTGTTGGGCTCTGAAAATGGCCTGCTCTTCTGTATGAACACTGGAGAGAGATATATTCTTTGAGATATTAGGTTGTAATGATTTGAGAAACCATTCGAGAAGGAACTCTGGTGGGATTTCAGCTTTGATAAGCCTTTTCCTCCTCCTGCATTCCTAGATGTGATCCAAAATGTGAGTTGTGGTGTCTTGCTGAAAGTTAGCCAGAAGTCCAGCTCTAGCTTCATATTGCACAAGAAACTGAAAATGGTTCAAAAATACATTAGCCAAATCACAGAAAGAAGTATAGGTGCCCCTTGGCAACTCTATATACCATTTGGCTACATTTTTGGTTAGGCTACACTGAAATAACCTTAACCTGATCGAATCATCAATCAGGGAGTTGGATGAGCACCATAAGTGAAATGTGGTTACGTAGTCTCCTAGATCTTCACCACTCTTCCATTCAAATTTTGGGCTATCTGAGGAAATTTTAGTTGGGATTAGAGGCCAGGCCAGGTTGTACTGAATCAGATCATTTGTCAATTTAGTTAAATCTGGCAAGTTCAATGTGGCTAGAAAAGGGAGACGTGGTGGACCTTGGGAATTCCATTCAGTGTGGGTGGGGTTCCCAAAGGTATGAAAAGAATGAACTGGATTTTGAAAAACACCAAGTTGCCTGAAGTAACTCGTACAGCCTACTCAACCAAAAGGTTCTCCTTGTGGTGTAACGAAATTCATAGTTTGACCAACTCCTACTGAAAATCCTCCATAACTAATGAAGTTACCTCCTAACCAAGTGTTGAAAGGAGATGATAGCCCTTGATAAGGATTCCATGCATTCGCAAAGGTTGGAAAATTCTTAAACGAATTAACTAAATAATGCAACATATTCCCTTGTTGGCTGAAAAATTGATTCCCAACTCCTATCCTACTAACTGCAGGGTTTGTCCAACTCTAGAATGGGTTATTACCTCGACTTGTAAAAGAAAAAGGCATTGGTCTTACTATTGGATTGGAATTTGGTATATGACCACTTCCAAATGGGAAACCCTGAAAAGAAGCCAATCCACTCATCATGGATGTAGATGCGATTGATGCTATGTTCAAAGGAACTAAAGGAATCTCGTGAGATGACATTCCATAAGGGATAAATCCAAAACCAGATGCAGTGGTCAAAGACCTTCCACTCATTGACGGAATGGAAGTAGACCCAAATATAGCCATGTTCGGAGTAATAGAAGGGATGGAAATAGTTCCTCCTCCTTGTATAGATATAGGAGTCTGCATTCTCTCAACATGCATCATAGATGCCATGCTTCCAGTAGTGATCATCGAAGGAATAGATGGGTGTAAACCTGGGCTGGAAGGCCTATGAGTCAGGGTTCTGATGTACAATAGACATCTGGATGATCAGGACGAAGAGGAGAATTTGGAGCTGCAACCAACTCTGAAATCTCTTCATCTTCGATATTATCTTCCGACTGAAAAAAGTACTCAAGAAAGAATTGGTGTTTTCCTCTCTTACTCTCTACTGGTGCCAGGTATATCTTGTGAATTAATGACCCCAAATGGAGGATCAATCTCTAATGCACCTACTACCACTGGTTGAAAACCACTGGTATAATCACTCCTATGCCTTCCAGGGGAAGGCTCAAGACTCGCAGGTGATAGCCCACGAAGTCTCCTAGACCGCCGAGATGGTCAATCAACCACTTTGAATTATTTAAAAGATCTACTTAAAGACTCAAAAAATTATAAAGATAGGTCGATTAGGAGCAAATAACACTGACTAAAAAGTCCCTAAATATATCAGAAATCAAACAACCCTCAAGTAATTCTGCTCCGGGTGATTAGGACCGGACACCAAAATAAAAGAAAGTTAATAAAAAGGGCCTTTTGTAAATAGACTGGGGTAATTACACCCCACGCCTACTAGCGAAGGTATCAGAGGAAATTACGCTAACCTCCAGACAACAACATTTGCTGGTGAAAGCACCCAAGCTTCGTAAGGGTACCCTCCAGAAGTATTGTTGAACGTGATAGAATGCCAGGCTCAGGTGCCACAAGATCCCCCTCTGCAGCCACCTGTGTGATCCCCGGGATAGGAAACTATGGCCACCAACCCGTATCAGAAGCCGGGAAGAACAGTTGTGAGGCAGGATCTGACAAGTTAGAGAGGGGGTATCTCTCATCCTTATCTTCATTCTCCCTCATTCTTTACTCCCACTTACAGAGCTTTCTTGGTCTTCCTAATGCTATTGGATTTCGCTCATTACTCGAACTTCTATGTTTTGTAATTTTTGAGCAGCCTTGGAGAGTTAACTCTCCTCTTACTTATTCCAAGGCCCTAATAAACCTAAATTAGTAGGTGTATTCCGATGACAACATAAAAGTTCTATTTTATTTTAATTAATCACTTGATTTTAATGGTTGTTCTTTAAGTCAAGGGTAAAGATGGGAGTGAAACCAATTATGTTTGTATGATGCAACAAAAATCAATGAAAAACTAACTACATGAATGCAATCATCTTTTCTTCAATGAAAATAGATCTTTATATGGGTTCTACGAAACTTCTACAAAGCAAATTACTTTTTTCTTTTCTTTTCATGAAACACACTTCACACACCCAAAAACTAAAAGACTATGAATGCTTTAACAATGCAAACTACCATAATGCAAGATATAATGGAGATGCAAAATCCTAAATCACTCAAAAAGCAAAAGAAATTGTTTATAACTAACAATAAGCCAACTTAAGTACTGAAGACGATACAAATTTATAACAAAAAATTCTCTCCAAACAAGAAGGACAAATTGTAAACCATCGCAGTTCGCTTTCAACAACCAAAAGAAACCATAAACCAAACTTGGCAAAAGAAAAACAAAAACAAAGTTTTTTGAGATCTTTTATTTTTTAAAGAAGCAAGCAAAACAACTTTTTGAAATCACCAAAATGCTACTAAAACTCAAAAGGTCAAAAAAGAGCACAAGGAGTCTTTACAAGTTACAAACTCGGAAATGAACGAAAACTTGAGAAAAAAGACTTCAACTTGTACAAAACGATCCAAATAGTAGCAAAGAGTTTGACAAACTAACCAAGAAGCCAAGAAAGAAATACTTCCAAATTCATCAAAAAGACTTTCAAAAAGCAACAAAAGCTATGAGGCCACAAAACAAAGGAAAGGAAAGCAGGTAGATGTGAAATCCGGGCTTGACACTGAATCTGAAAACAATCTCCTATTCTGGAGGACCAGAACAATCAAGAACTTCAGGAAGAAGTCTTGTGTGCCAAAACACAAATTACAAACTCACTAAAATGGAAAACCTAAGCCAAATCTTTTCAATGAGGAAGAGACTTCGAAACAGTAAGATTGTAGAATAATTAAATTCTTCAGACAACAATTGACCACATAGACATTCAAAAGACCAGGCAAGAAATCTATCTAGGTTGGAAGATTTGAAAAAAAAATGCAAAAATTTGCATATGCAATTGTGTTCAAACACAAAAGTATGCACGCGTGCTTCTGATACAGGAATCTCACGTATAAATGAGTTCAATTTATAGTAACAAGTGTGTATACGCTACTGTAAACAAAGTAAAGAGCATATACAAAGCTCTGCAAGAAAAAAATAGAAAACAAGGTCTAATCCAAAAGATCAGACTTAAGGCCTGGGACTCTAGTAGACCAAATAAGGCTATAACAACAAGAAAACCAAAGACTGAGCCTGATTGATAATGAACAACCCAAACCAGGAATAACAAGATTGTTATCCCCAATGAAGTCGCCAATTCTGTTTCGAGTGAAAGCACCCTAGGGCTTTGGGTTAGAACCCCAACAAAGCAGAAGAAAAATACAACAAGAAATACTCATACAACTCAAGCAAAATGCTTATATTATCAAACTACATAAGAGTGACCGTACCTAGATTTCCTTTGTTCGAGTAGGTCCCAGAGGGTTTAGATCCTTTGCAACTCCTGATGTTCTTCAAACCTAAAAATCATTCAATTCAAACATACATAGTAGTAGAGAAGTAAAGCATATTCACAAAATTGACTTTAGATCATATAAACAAATGATCAACCATACATTAAAACGACATTCATATATGAATTAAAACATAATTTGATGCATAAACATAGTTAATTTCAGAAACAGGACATCATTTCTTTTATTGCAGTAGGTTATAAATAACATGGAGAGAATTCACCAGAGTCTTTCTCTGGCTCCAAGCGGAACCATCCTCCAGATTCGTCCTATCCCAGCCTTCAACAATATTCTTCCATCACCAACACCATGATATCTCAAGAAAAAGGAAGGATATCTATAATCAAGGAAACAAGGGTTTCCTGAAGCTTGGGGAAGTGCATCAGGCACAGGGATTCATCAGACTCAGTTAGGGATAATCTTAGTATAATAACTCTATCTCTTCCCCCCCTTAAGGCCTTCCCATAGAGGTCTATTTATACCTCTCCCAATTAGTTTTTAAACTGGGAAATAGTTGGGAAACAGTTGGGCCATGGGAAATACGAGGTAATCAACAGGTAAAACCCATGAACTTCACCCATAATTAAGGCAATTTATTTTTTTAAGTGTTTTAATACATATACGCAAGTTGGGTATTGACTGACCCACATGTACACACTTTTAGCTCAGGGAAAAGTAGCATACAAGAAATAAAACATTGTTTTTATATATTTGGACCAAGTCTAGAAGGAGGGGTTGCCCTAGGCCATAAACAAAGCAACACATATACCAAGAATGGTAAAAGGTGCTATAACACTCTTGCTTAGCTCATTTTCTCGTCTTAGAAGATATTATAAGCATAGACCTATTCTCTAAAGAACCAATCCTACCATGGTTGGGGTCATATCACTAGCTGATATAGCTTGAGATAGATCTGAAACTGACTCCAATAAACCGTCCTTTCCACTTCGAATCCTTTTGTCTTCAGGATCCATGCTTTGTTGGAAATATAAAAAGCTAGTGGAAATATTACAAGGTGTAAGGACGAAATAGAATGCATACCTTGCTATTTTGGTTGAAAGAACTCAAGAAGCAGATCAAAAAGTAGCATAATATGGAGTTTGGTCATGTCATGACAGATCAAAACCAACTCCAAGAACACATGCAAAGAATACAACAACAAATGATTACTAAAGTATGCTCTAGAGTCCTAGCAATAGAGGAAGGATGAATTTTGACTCAGTTAGAAGAGAGGAGAAAGCAAGAGGAAATCTTCTGGAAACAAAAATATGGGATCCAGTGGATCAGAGAAGGGGATAGAAACACACATTTCTTCCACAAGGCCATGATCCAACACACCAGCATAACAGGATATTTTCGTTGCAAGACTCCAATAGAAACTATTTGGTTTGCCATAATTAAATGGAAACTCTTTTGGTAGATCACTTGCATAATATTCTCTCTAAACTATGTCAGGAGAGATAAAAATCTATTTAGAGAATCACTCAAAAGATCCCTCATTTTGTAAACATAGATCAAAATATGGCTTTAATGCATGTGATCATGCTGGAGGAAGTTGAAGAAGTAGTAAAAGGGCTAGCCAGGAACAAAGCGCCTGGACCATATGGCGTTACGAAGAAGTTATTTCAGGCAACTTGTTCCTTTATGGGTTAAGAAATCCTGGAAGTTGTGGATGAATCTTGTAGATCCAAAAAGGTACATCCAACTATTAACTAATATTTTATTGCTTCAATTCCCAAATCTGCCCCATCTAAGAAGCCTCAAGGTTTCCATCTGATTTCTCTTTGTAATGTGATTTACAAAATCATTTCCACTATTATGGTTAAGAGACTTAAGCCTCTTTTTCCTTTCCTAATCTCTCCTGACCAAACTAGTTTTTTCCAAGGTCACCAAATTCTTGATGGCATCATTACCACCAAGGAAGTTGTCCACTTCATCAAGCATCTCAAAGAAAAGGGCATGCCAATTAACATAGACCTTTCCAAATCCTATGACTGTCTCAGCTTGCCCTTCTTACTAAAAATTTTTAAGGCCTTTGGTTTTAACTCTAGATGTATAGCATGGGTTTCTTTTATGATCTCCTCCCTAGTGTTCTCGATTTTACTCAATGGATCTCCATCTCAAACTTTTAACCCCTCAAGAGGTGTTCGCCAAGGAGATACTCTCTCTCCCTTACTTTTTATTCTAGAAGCGGAAGGTCTAGGTTGATATATCAAATCAGCTATTCACTCAAGTACTGTGAGAGGAATTCATCACCAGGGAAATGATATTCCTATAACCCATCAATAATTTGTTGATGACATAATGTTATTTTTCCATTTCTCCCTCTAAGAAGCTAGAGAATTAAAATCCATTCTACATGATTATATGCAAGCATCAGGCACTATGATGAATAATTAAAAATCTAATATTTTATTTTTCAACACTTTGGCCCCTACCTAGTCTTTCCTAGCCCAAATTATTGTAGGTTTTAACCCCGTACAGAAATTACCTGCATACGAATTCTAAATCACAAGAAAATAAAAAATGCGAGAGCATAACACATAAAACACATATACACAGATATTTCCCACTGGGTCTCAAAACCGAGACTACCAACTTGATTTTTCATTATTTTCCTTTCAATGTTACAATACATATTTATACATGCCGAAGCATCCAATACCATTGACCGAAA
>APFE031639149.1:320924-358298 GCA_000404065.3 Pinus taeda | reverse complement strand
CCGTGACCCCCCTGCTGCACAATCAGCGCAACGAAGGGGGGGCTCCGCCTCCCCTATAACCCCCCGGTTCACTACGTAGGTTAGCCGTGGAAAGAATATAACACAACCCAACATAACTTAAGGGTGAAGGGATGGTGCACTATATGATTTAGAAGTTGTAAGGTTTATTGTTTTTTCTTCCTCAAATAATTTGTCTTCCATATATTATGAGAGTGACAAGGTATATTAGCTAAGGGATGGTTTCCAAGCACATGATTGATTTTTATATCTATGATTCCTCTATATGTAATTTCTTTATAAATGCTAAAACACCAGTTAAAACATATGTTAAGATGTTTTTATACTAAATTTACCATAAAATTATAACTAAAATTATAATTGTTGTGAAGAGAACTCTGATAAAAGTTCTCGTGATATTATTCAATGATGATAAAAGCTTTTGAGATAATAGAATAATAGCATATGGTTCTTCATGATAGTGGATTCGATTCATTTTTAAATTCCAATTAATTAAATTAATTTGGAAAATATGTATATATATATATATAATATATATATATAAATATATATATATATATATATATATATATATAGATATAAAATTAAATAGCTATTTTATATTGCATCTATATAGATTAATTAATTTCTCTAAGATCTTAGATTCCAATTAAATATAAATTCAAATTTGATAGAAAAAAGTTACATAATATCCAATTATATCTATGAGTTAATTTCAGATATGAATTGATTTTACATGTACATATGAACAAGGAAAATAGAACTTGATTTCACATAATGAATCAATTTGATAGGTGTTGGTAGAGGAGGGCGAGCTTTGAGGACGAAGAGCTAGGGTTTCAAGCTTATGCAAGTGTTGAACTCCATGGAGGGGCGCAAAGGGGGGAGCTCCACTCCCTCCTACAGGCAGGTCGTGGACAGTCGAGGTAAGAAGCCAATAGAATCTACTAGAGGTCCTTCAGGAAAAGGGAAAAGGAACATGGAAGAGGATCAGGATTTAACCAAAACAAGGGAGGGCAATAGAACAAAAGAAAATCATGAAGAAGACAAGAAACAGGGAGTAGAAAACAAAGAGCAAAAGGGGCCATGTAAACCCAAGGCTGAGGTTACACCCAAAGTAGTTTAAAATTATCCTGCTCTATAGGCACACAGGGACCACATGAAAACCTATGCTATCATTTGTAAATCCATGGGACTATGACCCACTGAAAAGGAACTACAAGTGTGGATTAAATACCACTGGAAACCAGAAGGAAGCATAGACCTACATCTTGGGTCAAAGGGTTTCTTCACTGTGGTCTTTACAAATATTGAGGACAAAGACAACGTGTTTGAAGGAGGGCCCTACTTCTATGCAGCAGTAGGCCTCTACATGCGGCCATGGATGATGAACTTTGTCCCGGAGTGAGAGACTTTCACTTCAGTCCCGGTCTGGGTAAGACTCTGTTCCCTACCTCTTGATTACTGGAAAACGGAATCGTTATCTGCCATAGGAAACAAATTAGGGCATTTTGTCAAAGCTTCTGAGGCCACCAAAAGGGAAAAATATACTTCCTTCGCACGAATATGTGTGGAGATGGATCTCTTTGGAGCTCTACCGAATGAGGTCATCTTGGAAGTTTTTGATGAAGAATGGGTGCAAATAGTAGATTATGAACATATTCCTTTCAGATGTCGCAGTTGCCATGAGCATGGGCACCTATTTAGAGACTTCCCTCTCAGTAAAATAGAGAACAAAAGTAAAGCTACCACAATGAAAGATACTGAAAATTTTCACAAAGTGGGATATAGAGGAAAAGGGGGCAAACAAGGGCCAAAGAAACATCAAACTGAAGGGCAATAGGCCAGTCTAAACAGGTTCCAAGTACTCGAAGAAGAGGAAGAGACAACAAAGGTAGATCAGGTAATGGAAGGAAGCCCAGGGGAGAAGGAGAAAGAAGTAGATAGTGAACAAATGCAGGACATTAATAAACAAAAAGAGACTATTATGAGCAATGGAGAATTGGAAATGGACCAAGAAATGACCTAGAGTGAGATGGAAATGGAGGATCATGAACTGCAGGAGATTCTTGATAGAGAACACCTAGATCTGGAAAGGTTCTTGAAATAGGGGACCATGGGAGGGGTAGAATCACTACCTCAAGAAGAGTTCAATAGAGTACAATAGCTGTTCCTATGGAAAACTTAGGCTAAAGGGCTGGAAAGGCAAAGAAACAATGAAAGGTAGGGCAACGAAGGTGTGAAAACTATGAAAACCACACCAGGATTAGCTCCTAGAAACCCAGGAAAGAAAAGAGGCAGAAAAAAGCAGAATGAGTTATTGATGGAATGTGGAAAGCTAATGATAGATTTAGGTAAGATGGAAGACCTAACCAGCTACTCCTTTACAAATATTTAATAATGAAGTTCACATCTTGGAATATCAAAGGTCTAGGTAGTAAAAGAAAACAAAGAATACTTAGCAATAGAATGAAACAAGAAGCTATGGATATGATCTTTATCCAGGAAACTAAATGTTCCATTCAAAAAATAAAAGAAATTCATAGCAAATGGCTCGAGTTTCTAGAAGTCAAAGTAGATAATACAGCAGGAGGCATACTCACTCTTTGGAACCCCCAAAAGATTGGCATAGATGCTGAGGCATCTAGGAATTATTTATCAGTGGTTATTCAGCCAGTGGGAGATAGGGAGACTTATCTGGTCACGAATGTTTATGGCCCCCAAAGACTGGATGATAAAATCAAGTTTCTAGATTCTCTTGTGGATCTAAGAGATAGACATGTAGGAGTACCATGGATCATGGGTGGGGACTTCAACATGATCAAATCACTTTCGGAGAAAAAAGGGGGAACCAGAATTTTAAGCAAAGACTCTATAGCATTTCAAACTTTTATAGATAATATGAAGCTAGTTGACACTGATATGAGTAATGGCCTCTTTACTTGGAACAATAAAAGAGGAGGAGAGTCTCAAGTAGCCTCAAAGTGAGACAGATTCATAATATCAGAGGATCTCATGCTTATCGACAAAGAAATGATAGTGAGAATTATCCCCTTTGGAGGCTCAGACCATTGGCCTGTACAACTTGAGGTTCAGGGCATTGGTACCCCCAAGAATAAACTTTTTAGATTTGAGAATATCTGGCTCACCCACCTAGATTTCATCCACAACATTGCAAAATTGTGGACAAAAGATCTGCAAATTTAGGGTACAAGAATGTTTCTACTACAAAAAAGACTAAAGCACATCAAGCTCAGACTTAAAGATTGGAATAAGAATGAATTTGGCAATATTTTTGAAGTGAAAAAAGCTGTCGAAGACAAAATGCAGGAAATCAATCAAGCCCTTATCACGGATGGCTTTGATAGAGTCAAAAATGATCAAGTCACCAAACATCATCAAGACTGGGAGAATTTATGTAAACAAGAGGAAACATTTTGGAGGCAAAAATCTAGAGTTCAATGGCTAAAAGAAGGGGAGCAAAACACTAGATTTTTCCACAGATCTACCATGGCGAACAAATCTCATAATAGGATGTCTTTGATCAAGGACGAGGGAGGTCATCTACTTAATTCCCATGAAGATATAGAAACTGTGTTAGTTCAGCACTTTCAAGGTATAGAAAAGGAATCCATTTCAGACAAAGATCATTTTATCAGGGACTTCACAAGGCATATACCTAGGCTTATAACAAGAGAGGATAATTTCAATCTTAATAGACCAGTGACTGAAGAGGAGGTTAGTGAGATCATCAAAGAAATGCAGAATGGTAAAGCACCTTGCTGGAACATTGTTAAACAAGATATTCTGAATGTAGTGGAGGATTCAAGGATGAATAGAACCATTTTTAAGGTGCTCAATATTTCCTTCATCTCCTTGATCCCCAAATAGGACAGTGCTCAGACTCTAGACAGGTTCAGACCCATAGCTTTGTGCAATGTGGTGTATAAGATAATGTCCAAAGTTGTGGCCAATAGACTCAAACCCCTTCTTCCTACTTTAGTTTCTGTGGAGCAATCAGGTTATGTGGAGGGCAGACAAATTCTCAATAACGTCATTTAAGCGCATGAGGTGGTGCATTCATTGTTAAGCAATAGGAAGGCAGGAATAATTATGAAATTGGACCTAGCCAAAGCTTACGATAAGTTGAATTGGACCTATATCAGGAAGGTCCTTCTAGCCTTTGGATTTGATCATAACTGGGTAAGATGGGTTATTTCCCTGGTAACTTCTTCTAGCTTTTCAATTCTAGTTAATGGTTCTCCTTCCAAGACTTTTACTGCTTCAAGAGGCCTCAGGTAGGGAGATCCGCTCTCTCCCTTTCTATTTATCCTCATGATGGAAGGACTTGGTTGGTCTATCAAGCAAGCGAAAGAAGTTGGTAACATCAAGGGTCTCCAACTTTCTGAGAATGGACAGGCTTTGACCCATCAACAATTTGTTGATGATACTATGCTGCAGGGAATCCCCACGGTCAAAGAAGCTCTAGCTTATAAACAAATCCTGTGTGACTTTTCCATCGCTACAGGTATGGAAGTTAATCTCTCCAAATCTAAGATTTTTTTCTTTAATACTAATGTTGCTATTGAGAGAAATATTTCCAGAATTCTGGGCTTTCAAAGGGATGTCCTCCCTTCTAAATACTTGGGAGTTCCTCTAACTGATAAACCTTTGCACAAGAGCATTTGGGAGCCGGTGATTAATAAGAGGCAGGACAAAAATCATGAAATGGACTATTAGATAATTAAACTTGGCTAGTCGGTTGGTGCTTACAAAATTTGTACTTCAATCAATCCCCGTCTTCATGCTATCAGCCCTTCTGGCTCCAAAAGGAGTTTTGCAAAAATTTAGAACCATTAAAAGAGACTTTCTTTAGGTTAAGTGAGAGGAGAGAAAGAAATGGGCCTTGGTAGCCTAGGATAATATTTGCAAACCCAAAAACCATGGGGGTCTTGAATTGGATGATTCGGAAGTACTAAGCAAAGTTTTAGGGGCAAAGTTATGGTGGCGTTGGGTAAAAGATCCAAAGGCTCAGTGGGCTAATATCTGGAAAGAAAAATACGCCAACACTTGGAAAGATGATGATCACATAAGGATGACTGGCATCATAAAAGGCTCCTACATCTGGAATAAGGCTTGGGAGAATAGAGGCTTAGTAAAAAAAATATCTTTTGGGAAATCAGAGAGGGAGATCTTGCTTTTTTTTGGGAGGATAAATGGCAACAAGAACCTACACTATCAAGAGAAGACTTTCTGGACCTCAAGAAAGAAAATGATACCAAAGGGTTACTTAGGGTAAAAGATTTTTGGGATCAAACCAATAGTGAAGGAAAATGGAGAACCTGGAAGAATATATACCACAGGGATGACAGCCCCTTGAAAGCAAAAGCTGAGGCACTGTTGACAATGTTGGACCAAAGGAAAATTTTAGTTTCAGAGGGGCATGACCAACTTATATGGGGAAACAATAATGAAGGTACCTTCAATATTAAGGAGGAAAAGTGAAGAATCCTTGAGCTGGACTCCAATGTACCAGACAGGGTTTGGCAGAACCTATGGAGGCATCAAGGATGGATGAAGATCAAACTCTTCATGTGGCTGGTACATCATAATAAAATTACGACTTGGGAAAACATTCAGAAGAGGGGTGTTATGGGACCTTCTAGATGCTAGCTTTGTGAAGCCCAAGAGGAAACAATGGAGCACCTTCTCAATAATTGCATTTTCTCCTCCAGGTTGTGGGATACTTTTGCCACAATTTTCCAACAGATAGACATGGACAAAGGAAGCATTATCAATACCCTAAATAACTAGAGACGAAACTTCTCTGATTATGAATTTCTTTGCCCAGCTTGGGCTTTAACACCAAGCTTCATAATATGGAATGTCTGGAAAGAAAGGAACAAAAAAATATTCAAAAATGAAAAAAGTTCCTCCCAATGCATTTTTGAGCAGATCGTAAGACAACTTAAAGAGACGGTTGGTTCTTTGGTGCGAACTTCCCCAAAGAATCCACCTTTAGAAGCTGAAATATAGATACTTCTTCAGTTGGGTATGCAGGGGCTTATTCCACAAAGCTTGGCTGGGAAGGTAATGAATCTAGACAATAAGTAGGATTACTGGCATCCCCCCCCTTAGGGTTTTTTGAAATACAACATTGATGGGGCCTCAAAAGGCAACCCAGGTATTGCGAGTTTTGGAGGGGTGTTAAGGCATGAACATGGCTACATCCTTTTTATTTTCCATTGCCATTTGGGAAGAGCTACTAACAATATGGTGGAATTAATGGCACTTGAGAAATGTTTAAAATTCATGAAGCAGGATAATCTCTAGAATATAATAATTGAAGCTGATTCTAAGTTAATCATTAAATCGGTCAAGAGAATTTTCTGTGGCACGAAACTGGAAAAAGTCTCAAAGCACTGGAGGCTACTTCAGGTCTTTCAAAGGATTCAGTTTCACCTGTTGCGCTTACGCACCGTGAGTTTTACTCATCTGCGAAGGACGACAAATACATTGGCGGACATTTTGGTCAATTAAGAGGTGCTCTGCACCAAAAGCAGGGTCAAGTTGAGTTGGCAAGAGATGCCTTAGAATAGATTAAGGGAGCTTTGTCTCACTTAGGCAGATGAGGACAGAATGATATTTCGAAACAGAGCCACAGAGACGGGGTCTAGTTGATTTGGATTCTTCATGAAGTGTTATTTCAGAAGTGAGGTCATATTTGGGATGCAGGTCTCTGTCTGCATCCTCAACCCAGGTAAGCGCAATCCCAGAAGTCTCAGGTGGAAGTTTCTTGGTAGACGTTGTTTCTCAGATGGATGACTGGACGGATGGATTTTCATCTTCCTTTTGTTCAGGGGCTAGAGTCCAAGCTTTCTCACCAGACTCAAAACCCTCGCATTACTTTCTGTGGTGGCTAGACCACTCTCAGGGTGGTTTCTAGTTTTTCGCATGCACTTCAAGCCAGAAGTGGTATTTCAGAGTTGGGAGCGATTCCACTCACCAAGCAACACGTGGCCAAGGGAGGGGAGAGAATACTGTGCTAATTGCGAGGTAATTCTCGGTGCTTTTGGCTCGTACAATATGATCCTTAGCCATAGGATCAAGTGAGGGGAATCCACGGTCAAGAATAAGCATGCATGTTGGTGGGTCCATGCTTTTAGGTCATGCGATATTATCCTCCGTCGTTGGATCTGGTGAGGAGAATCGATGGTTAAGGAAAAGTCTGCACGTCCAGGTGAGGTGTTATCTTCCATGCTTGTTTAGCTTCAAGGTGGGAATAGGTGGATTTTGGGTGGACTACATGCTCGAGGGTTATCCCCCCATTTGGACCTGAAACCCTTATAGAGTGATCCCTATTTCCTCATCGGGTCCGATTCTAGTTTTAAAGTGTTTGCTTGTTTTCGCCCCGATTGAGCCTCGTCCGCCCGATATTTGAGGGTGGAGCGAACGGTCTTGGCTTTCGTTCATTTTTAGAGGGAATTGTAGTTTTGTTTGTGGGCCCTTGGCTCAGTTTTTAAGCCTTTAGCTCAGTGCCCTAGGCTTTAAGCGGATATTTATCTCTATGGCCCATAGTTCCTTTGGGACTGTTGTAATTTATGTAATTTGCTTTTCCTATTTAATTAAATAGAAGGTACGACTCTTGCCTCAGCAAAAAAAAAAATCAATTTGATAGGTGCATATGGATAAGGAAAATAGAAACTTGAAACTAGTAAAACTAGCAATTGCCCTTAAAGGTGCAAGGGTACACCGAAGTAATAACGGATTTGGAACTCGATTATTTTGAAAAACTAAATCAATAAACATTAAAAATTATTATTTATAATAAAGTAAATATTATATAAAGATCGATCTTTGTCGAAGGCCAGTGACTTGCTCCCAAAGCGACACAATGGGTTTGGACACTCTAATTTCACTTTCCCAATTTCTATCAAAATATTTGCCCACCTTATATCGTTCCAACATCCCTTCACCAATTTCCTATCCTTCCAAATGCCATTGATATGTCTTCTAGTCAATGGAGTTTTGGTTCCATTTTGAAATGGAGATGTTTGACATCTTTGCAAGTTTCAATTCTAGTAAGAAATTTGTTAGCAAGGCATTTGGTGTTAGATAGAAATAGTCGACAAATTTGTTTTGTTTAGTTTAATGGAGCTAGTGAAAGAGTCTGCAAATTTGTAGTAGTTTTATTATTATTATTAAAAGGTTTTTGAAATTGTCAAAAGGGAAACTGCCAATCTTCAGGAACTTTGAGAAAATTAATATGAATTTTTTGAAGATAATTGACAGGTTAATTGAAGCTCTATATAATATTCCTATATGAATAAGAAATAAATAATTTAACAGTCAGCCCATGTTTAAGGCCCAAATCTATTGAAAAACATGTAGTTACTCCATTTTCATTACCTAGCTAACACATGCATATGTATTGACTTATTACGAGATGCACAATACCATTCATGTGCATTTTACATCAATAAAATCTGCCCCATGGTTTAAGAGTGTGAAGTTCGTTGTTACAGTTGTAATTTCTAATACACCATGGTTGGTATTTGTTGGCATTGAGTAATTCTGTGAAAATGAAACAAAAAATGATAATTCCAAGTCAATCCTAACCTTGGATTTATTATTCTATTAATTGGATCTGGTAATTCAAATGAAAATTCAATCGATGGGATCAGAAGTTTTATGGCATAGTAAAAATCCTGCAATATATTTTGCGGGACTGGAGACTGAAAGTCTAAAATTGCTTGGGAGTTTGAGAGAAACAAAAAAAATGGATCATAAGTTTTGTGGGTGGACTTTTTTCGCAATAAAAAAAAATTGCAGCATCAATGGGAATAAATTTCCCTTTCGTTGTCTTGGAGACATGGAACTGTGGAAAAATAAGCTATAATTACACCAATCACTAGTGAAGAAGGGGGAATTGCACCTAGGGTGACAAAGCATTTAACTATTTCATCTTCGAAGACTCTCACCATATCGGGAACCTTTACGACTACAATAGATAAGGAAGATGGCAACAATTCCATAGGCATCTAGCTTGGGTTCTGGTGTATCTACAATTGAGTTGAGATGAGGCCAAAGCAAGTTGCATTTCCTACCAAATTTCCAAGGTGCGAAACATTGTTCACATAAGGAAGCGCACTTGTTACTAACAAATTCACCTTCCTTGATATTGGCAACTTGGGAACAACAACACCTTCATTCCTGTTTTCTAAAATATCACCCATTCTTCCTGTTGATATGCTCAGAAACACCCACACAATGAAGCAAATTGGGTGTCAAGAATCACAAAATAAAATGGAAGTAGAGAGAACATATCCCTCTTCTTGTAAGCACATGCTAGAGAAAGATCCATATGATCACAAATGCCAGTGAAAGATTGCATTTAAAATTTCCTATACCCCATAATTTCCAAGATAAACTATCCAATTATTTTAATACTATGCTATTGATTGGCATCCAGAAAAATCCTCAATTCTCGGATTTGTGACGTGAATCTTGTCTCCAATACCCCAATGGTGTCGTGGTCCTCCCGATGGCTCGTGTATGTTTTGGGATCATTACTTCATCAATCAAAGAGATTGTGAGTGAGAAATCATCTTCAAATTATTATACAACAAATGATTATGGTAGATGACAAGTAAAATTAAGGTAAAATATAGATTAGAGTAGGTAAAATAACATAAGTCTGAACAAAATTGGGTGCGCTGACTAAGGATGAGATCATCGCTTATCTAAGAAGTACTCTCTAGGAGTTTTATAGATGTACTAGTTACAAAGCCAAATACCAATCTCAAAGGGATTTTCTAAGAGTTCTATAGATGTACTGGGTACAAGCCAAATACCAACACAAAGAATCCAAATTTTATCAATCTAGTATTGTTTAGTTTGTACTGCTCTAAGAAATGGCATTGCCCCTACAAATTAAGGTAAGGGAGTTGGAAGTGTCATTCCAAAGGGCATGAGTATTAGGATATTGCCCATGATCATAGAGCAAGATAATTATGGTGGGTTGCAAACAAATCGATGATGGCCACAACATCATATCCGTAAATGAATATCATCAGAAAATGGTGCCACAATTTGAATTGAAATCCAAAAGGGACTTCTTGGGTCCAAAAGAAAATAAAAGCCCAAAGGAAAATAAAAAGTTGGTGTTTCCCACAATCCCAATTGTAGATAGGCCCAAAATTCTAGTTGTCAAATGTTATTCTAGTTTGAGGTGACTACCAGATCATCATGTTAACCTTCTTTGGATGATTATGTGTGTACAAGGATAGGATCCCTTAAGAAATTGTGTATATATTAATTGGTAATGCTAACTTTATGTATTTTCACTGGACAATTTCCTTTAATTCATGGCATTTTCTGTTGTCCTAGAATATTTGCTGATGTCAATATCAGTTTTTGAGTGATATATCTTTTCTATGTGTCTGAAGAAAGCACTATTTTGGGTGCTCTGTTGTTTAAGAACTTACATTTGTTGATGATTTATGTATAGTTGTATTTGGGTACTTTTAATTTTAGTTGTATATGAAGAACATATGAGTTCTAACATGCTTGTTGCATGTGACAGTGGCCACTCTAGATACTTGTAGTAAAATAGGCTCTACAAAATAGTTGAATTAAGACCCCGATTTTGGGGTTAGTATGCATGTGGACACCATGTATACTGCAAAATCTGCGCAATATTGAATTGAAGCTTCGACATTGAGGTCAACTTCCATTTGGTCACTCTACGTGCTTTATGTTGTGAATTGGATCATGCAAAATACTTAAGCTAGGTCCTTGAATTTGACGTTAGTCTAAAACTTGTCCTTTGGAGAAGAAGAATTTTAATTATTGTAAATGGAAGGTCTGGTTGGTGGGTTTGGAACTAGAAAGATTATTTTGGGGCAGATTAAATAATTGTAACTTCTTATTGTTAATTGGATCATTGGAATACAATATTTTGTTAGAGTGTCTTCATCTCAATTTAGTGTAACTTATATCTTAAATATTAAAAAAATGATTAAACTCTTAATTGGGTTTGTTTGGATATCAAAAATCAAGGTTCGTGATGCTTATTTTTCGTTTTATTTCTTAATGTATATATAATTTTTTCCATTTATCATTTAAAGACTTGTAACTTCTTAATGTTAATTGGTTCATTGGAAAACAATATTTTGTTAGAGTGTCTTCATCTCAATTTTGTGTAACTTATATTTTAAATATTAAAACATATTGAACATTTAATTGGCTTTGTTTGGATATCAAAAATCAAGAGTCATACATTAAAGCTTTATTAAAGTGTCCCTCTATGGAAAAAGCATGTGTATACGCATGTGCACTATACGAGAGTAAAGTTTCGAGTTGGCATTTATGTCTTCATCTTTTGCTTTTCTTGGTTTTCTTTAGTATTCTTAGGTATTACTAACGACTTCCTTTACTGAGGTGGAGGAATTCCCCAGATGGTCAAAAGTTCGGAATCTAGCCAAAAATATTTCAAGCAATCTCACAATAGGTTTCTTTGAATCATATTTTTTAATGTTGGAAATGGATTCAATACCATCAAAAATCTCTGGGGCACCCAAAATATTGAACTTTGACAGTTGTAACCTGCATTTAGAACGTTGTTGGATTTTATCAAAAGCTTACCATAATTTCTATGATTTTCAAGGAAAATTTGCAGGCAGGTTAGACTATGACATTATTCATGATGTAATTTCCAAAATTTATGATGACTATTTTTGGATTTTTTGGATGTAATTTCCAAAATCATTGATTTCATTACATAGTCTTGGAGAATGATTGCACATTACTAAAACTTTCTAATTGTTGTGTTTTCCCATGTATTCAAAATTTGTTGGACAGAAGAGGAAATTAAACCTCTACTATTGGTTAAATCTTTTCAACCAAACCCATTATAGGAACACCTTCCGTGTAAATATTATATAAATATATAGCTTTTTGAATTGAAAATTAATAATTAAAAAATATATATATATATATTAATATATATATAATATATATATATAATATATATATAATTTGATTTTTTTCTCTTTTAAAATTTTGATCATAGTTTTAATTTTTTTTTAAATCATCAAGAAGAAATAGAAATAAATTTTACATATATATTTGAATTCTTATGGTGATTAAAATTTCAATAGCTACCATGAGATTTATTTACTAACGAAAAGAATTGATATTGATACTTTAGTTTTGTATTTAGCCGTATAAGTCAACCATGCTACCTTTGACATTAGATCAATAGGTCTCCAGTTCAATTCCGAAAGGGTCCTTTTGTTATTGAATTATTATTTTTTGTTATCTGCATCACTCGAGTTTACGATAGGTAACATTTAAATGGTTTTATATTTGAAATTGGTCACATTGAACAAATTTATAGGGAAAAAATGAAATTGCCCGTCCATCAAAGGACAATAGAGGTTTTACTTGTTTTTTATATCCGAAGAAGGCAGAGTATAGAGTATATTGTAATTGGTTAGTTAAATTTATTTATTTATTTCTAACTAATTTTTTTGAATAATTTTATTATATTTTTTAGTTGTTAAATATTGAAATATTAAATTAATTATTTATTAATTTTAAAAAATAATTTTATTTTTTTGTTAAAATTATATCTCAATTTTATAATTGGTTGAAAGATATTGATATGATTAATTTTATGGGGTTTAAAATTCATTTGTTGTAATTAAAAAATAAAAAAAAACTTCACGCTGACACCTATTTAAAAAATTAAAATGTGTACAATGTATTTTTAGTCACAATAATTATCCAACCCAAATACGATCCAAATTCGAAAAATTTCATGTAGTTTCCATTTCTCTGGATGTAACAAGTTCAGTGATTTTTTTAATGTAGTTATACACAAGGCAGAATAAACTCCACAATGAAAAACATGTATTATTGATGAGAGAATCAACTATTTATACATTTGAGGTATTAGTATGAGACAATTATGTTTGGATAGGTTATTAACTAAAAAATATAAACTAATTCATTATTAATGTACAATAATAATCCCTAAGGATTAGTTAACATCCCGTCCTTAATACAAAGGGGCATCTAACATGCCAAGTAACATTCTGAGCTTTTCAAACTTTTCATGTCCCAATGCTTTGGTAAATATGTTTGTGATTGGCTTTGAAGTGGAATAATGTGTCAAATGAGTAACTTTGGCCTCTACATAATGTCGAATCAAGTGATATTTGGTATTAATATGCTTGTTTCGATGATGAAACTTGGGATTCTTGGCCAACTAAATTGCAAAAGAATTGTCAACAAATAAAGGAGTTGAAGCCTTTTGTTTTTCCTGCAAATATTCAAGTATTTTGTGAAGCCAAATGATTTTATTTGTAGCTTGAGTTGTTGAAACATATTCAGCGTCAGTGATAGAACTAGCATGAACAAATTTCTTGCGTGACCTCAAACTAATAGTTGTTGATACAAGATTAATCAAATAACCATAAGTAGAGATCTCAATCTCCTTATCTCCATGCAACTTAAAATTTGAATAGCCGATGAGATGGAAATCTACAACTTTGAAACACTTGAGCGCTCATTTTGCTACGGTCCACTGACCTTCACAGGGCTAATGCATGAACCTAGAAGGTATCCCTACAACAAAAGCTATGCCAAGACGAGTAGTAGTCAGAAAATTCAAATTTCCAACAAGTTGCCTGTACTTAGTTGGATCTTCAAATGCACTTCCTTCAGTATAAGTAAGTTTCAAATTTTGCACTACTAGAGTAGAAACGGGGTTACAATCTTGCATTTCAAATTTTTTCACTAACCGTCCAATATACTTCTTCTGAGAAATAAAAATACATTTGAGTTTTTGATCCACTTCATTGCCTAAATAATAATGCAATAGACCTAAATATGTCATGTCAATTTTTTTTTGTAACTCTCTTTTAATAGAAGCTATATAATCATAATTGTTCCCTATAATCATCAAATCATCAACATAGACAACCAGATATACAACTAACTTTGTAATCTTCTTAAAAAAAAGAGTTGCATACTTGAGATCAAATAACTTATAATTCAACTTGAGAAAGTGTTCAGTTATGTTTCATACCATGCATGGGTTGTCTATATCAGTCAAACAAATATTTCACCAATTTACATAACTTATGTTCTTTTCCTCTGACAACAAAACCTTCTAGATGAAACATATAAACATCCTCCTTCAAATCACAATTAAAAAATGTCGCTTTTATGTCCATATGATGTATCTTCCACTCATTTTGAGTTGCAAGGGAAAAAAAGGTTCTCATTGTTCCCCATTTTGTCGTGGGATCAAATGTCTCTGTTCAATCAACACCTTCCTTCTAAGCATATCATATTTCTACAAGTCTTGTCTTTTATTTATTAAGAAAACCATCTGCCTTATATTTGTTCTTATAAACCCATTTACAACTAATAAGTTTGATGTCAGCAGGAGGATATACTAATCTCCATGTCCCATTTTTAATGAGGGCATCATACTCCTTTTTTATTGCACCCTTTCATTCATCACAATTAACAACTTCTTAAAAAAACTAGGTTCACTAATTGTAATATAATTAAACTAAGAGTCAACGAGAAATGTTACTTGAACTCGAAGTAACATCACCTTTAGAAGAACTTCCTGTTTCAAAATTGCCATACTTGCTTGGATATTTCCAAACACGTGTGGATCTCTGTAAAGGTTGTTGAAGTGGATTTGATGGTTTCTCATCCTTAAGTTCATGCTGTTTAGGAACACTTTTTGACCCGAAGTGGATTTGATGGTTTCTCATCCTTAAGTTCATGTTGTTTAGGAACACTTTTTGACCGAACAGAAAAAAAAGAAAAAAAAAGCCAGAGATATTCTCATGAGACAGAGATGGAAAACCCATAGATTGATCCAATTGGGAGCCCCCTCTTCAGTATGTGGAACATCATTATCAAATTCAAAATAAAACTTTTTGGATGAAACTTTATCCAATTGAGGTCGTTGTCTATCAACAGTGGAATTATATTTATTAGACGCAAGAAACTAACATCTCTAGAAAGAATGAATTTCTTATTTTGTTCATCATATAACCTATAAGATTTTTAAGTATTGCAATGTAACAATCCCTCGTTGATCTTTCATGTACAAAAATACAAGACCAAGGTCATGGGACATGTATTTCAAGTTGAGTGGTGGGAAAATAATTCCTAGTGGGTGTCACTTTCAGTTATTTATGGCTAAGGAAATTGGCAAAGATGTTGGTAAAGGAAAAGTTTCATTAATTGGAATTTTATTCATGAAATAAAGGAAAATGGGAGAATAGGGAGATGGAAGGTCACAAATTTGCATCAGAGGGAAATTGAAGTAAGATAAAGGAAAATGAAGAAAATAGAGGCCTCAAAGATAAAAAGGCTTATGAGGATAAATTCATGGATTTTTTCAATTCAGTCTTTGGCTCTCTCATTATGTAGAAAATCATGTAGATTCACAAGCTAATGCAATTTGCTAAATTAAGAGACAAGGATATACTTCTATTCTTTACAACGGAAGCCCATAAACATTGAGAAAATAATAATCAATAGAGGAAGAGAATTAAAGGCACATGACACAATAAATATTCGAGGAAAGCCACAACGCAAAACCCCACTATCTGTTTTGTATTACTCCGGAAAATCAAGATGAAATTACAATGCTTGTTCTCTCTAGAACAATCCCAACACTCAGCAAATTCAATCTCCAACTCTAAGCAAGCTCAAGGGCAAAGCTTAGCCTCTTCACAAGATCTCCAAGTCTCTATTCCAATGTATAATTCCTATGAAGAATAGATTGTATATAAAGGGAAATAAATCCTCTAAAAATATCAGAATCCCTCAAGGATAAATTCCTGAATGCATGCACTATCAATGCAACTCAGAAAAATCTAAAACAAATAGTACATTGTCCCTGTACTCTAGTCTCAACTGGGTCTTTCTCAGAATCGACATGCATGAGTTTCTAATGAGTAAATATTCATTCAACTAGAGTAGCATTGGTGGACTTCATTAGTGTCACCACTAACTATTAACTCACTATTAGTTCTCTCAATCCATTTGAGAACTAATTTAACTGAACCGACTCATGAAACTAAGTATTCTATTTTACAACTCACACCAGAATCCTACAAAGTAGGGATAACATATACATGACTTCCAAAAGACTTCCAACTTGAATTTCCTAAGTTAAGTAAGTTTAATAAACTTAATTTAACTATTTTAAGTTTCTATGAGAATATAATTCAAATTTAATTCACAGTTGAATTCAAGGACAAATTAAACTAGAATTTCTTGTTGTCATTTCTCAACACTCCCTCCCAACAAGAAACATATTATCAACTACCCCAATCCTGTCTCTGTGAAACTAAAATTTACATCTTGACAATTCCTTTGTTAAGATGTCAACATTTTTCTCCTCCATGGGAATGTAATCTAACAACACGATCCGCTTCAATATGCAATCTCTGAGATGATGGTATTGGATATCAATATGCTTGGATTGATCATGAAAGATTGGATTTTCAAAGAGTTTGATACAACTCTGATTATCACAATAAATCATTATCAGATCCATCTGCTGAACAAACAAACCAATCATGATCTTCCTCATCCAAATAGCCTCACATGTTCCTTGACATGTAGCCATGGACTCTGCCTCTGCCGAACTGAGTAAAATTGATCTCTGGTTCCTGTTGCACGAAGAAACTACCACTGACCCAATACTAAATATCCCTCCTAATGTGCTCTTCCTTTTGGATGGATTCCTTGCCTAATCTGCATCGATGAAGCCTTGAAGCTTCACTCTCTCTGTCCATCTATACCATAACCCAAACTTAGTAGTGCCTCTTAGGTATCTCAATACATGCTTTGTCGCCTTCTAATACATATTGGTAGGCTTAATCATCGCTTGACTAAATTGGTTAACTGCATACACATATCTGATCGCGTGTTCACGAAGTACATGACTGAACCCACAAGCTTCCTATAAACAGTACTTCCACTGCTTCCCCTGAAGTAGCATCCTCCTTCTTCTAGTTACCAACTAGAGGAGTCTGCATGGGTTTAATGCTCTCCATGCAGAATCTCCTAAGTATCTTGTTGGCATAATTGTCCTAAGATACAAACAACTCCCCATATCCCTGCCATACCTCCATGCCAAGAAAGTAATGCATGAGCCCCATGTCCTTCATCTCAAACTCTCTTACAATGTCCTCCTTGCAAGATTTGATGAGCTTCTCATCACCTGTCAGTATGAGATCATATACATAAAGTAAAATGATCAACAACTTACCTTCCACCACTATGCGATACAGGTTCTCATCTGCTTCACTCTTCATGAAGCCCAACCTAGTGAAGTAGCTATCTATCCTAGTGTACCAAGCACATGGTGCTTACTTCAGCCCGTACAATTCCCTCTTGAGTCAGCACACATGTGACTCACAGTCCAAGGTTTAAAAATCTTCGGGCTGCTCTATGTACAACTCTTCCTCAACCATGCGATTAAGGGAAAGTAGTCTTCATGTCCATCTAATGGATCTTCCAACCCATTTGTGCTAATAGCACCAAAATAGATTTGATTGACAAGTACCTTGCAAAAGGATAAAAGGCCTCATCATAGTCAATCCCCTCTACCTGCGAAAATCCATGGGCCACAAATATGGCCATATGCTTCTCCACACTACTATCTACAGCTTGATTTACCTTTTAAAGCCAATGAGATATCACAATTAACTTGTCCTCTGGTCTTGGGACCACATCCCAAACACTGTTTCAAACTATGGAGTCATACTCCACCATTGCATCAACCCAAAATGGTTGTTGCACTACTTCCTGAAAGAAAGATGGCTCTGTCACAACACATGCACCCATAAGTGCCATGTATCCAGTGTACCTCTTTGGTGACCTCCTTTATTTGCGCTGAGAAGTGGGTGCTCCCACATTCTCCCATGCATCATCCATCAATCTGTCAGCCTCTCTAATGCACTTTATTCCCTCTCTGGAAGACTTTGCCCGAGTGGATGTCTCCACTCTCTAAACCTCTGCAAGCAGCTGCTCCACAACAATATGAGGCCCCTCAACCATAGGAGCTAAAATCTCCTCATCTGCATGTAGCTCAATCTCCCTCTCAAGGGATACTCACATGGCCTTCTCCTCATCCAACCTGGTATCCCTCTAAACCACTGTCATCCTACTGGTCGACATGTACACCTGATAGTTTTGGGGTGTATCAGTGTACCCCACAAAGATCCCCAACTCTGTTATTGGCTCAACCTTCTTCCATTCATATTTGGTCACATGGCAATAAACTGATGACCCAAAAATCCTAAAGTGACCAACATTTGGCCTCTTACTGAAATAAGCCTCCTCTGGGGTCTTCATCTCAAGTATCCAATGTGGCCTATGGTTCTGAACATAAATCGTTGTGTTGCATGCTTCAGCTCACAAGTGTAGTGGTAGGCCCTGATCATGCAACATTGCCCATGTTTCCCCTACTCTGGTCCTGTTCTTCCTCTCGGAAACCCCATTCTCTTGAGGGTTATGGGGTGCTGCCAACTCTCATTTAATCCTTTCCACTATTATCACTTCGTAGAGCTTTAACCTTCTTACCAGACCCTTTCTCTAACAATGCTTTGAACTCACAAAACTTTGTGAAAGTTTGATCCTTTTTTGCATAAAAAATAACCAACATTTACGAGAATAGTCATAAAAAAATATAACATAATACCTCTGTTTGGCCGTGGATGCTATCGAGAATGGTCCACACACATCTAAATGGACTCTCTCCAGAATAAACTATGCTTGACTGTCTATGTCTCCAAAGAAGATTTAGTGTATTTTCCCAAATTACAACCCTTGCATGTATTAACTTTCTCAAGAAAACGTTTGGGAAGAACAATAGATATTTGATGCAATATCTTCAAATCCCAATGATGCAAGTGGCCTAATCACCTATGCCACAATCCGCTGACGTCGCGGCTCAACATCTTTTCCTCTTTTGAACTCAAAGCAGCACAATCCTCTAGCTATATCTTATAGAGATTCTAAACTCTAATCCCTATCTTCTTTACTTGACCCGTGGCTATGTGTTGAAGGAATTCCTTTCCTTTCGAAAATATCACATCATAGCATCTATCCTCAAGAATGGCAATAGATACCAAGCTCTTCATTAATCCCAGTACATGCATAGAATTCTTCAAGGTGAGTGGAGTCACATGCTCCCTCTAAAAAGTAATAATGCGCACACCAGTAACACTATCCTTAGAGTCATCACCCTTCTCAATATCAATCTTGAGATCTTTCTCCTCAAGTTCACTGAAGAAATCTTTGTCGCCAGTCATGTGGAAAGAAGCTCCACTATCTAAGTACCAGACACTTCCTATGATTGAAGACACCATGCATGCAATGGGGAAAAAGTCCAATTTGAATTGGGAGGCCAAAGCCTCACCCACCACTCCTCCTAAGGACTTCTTCTTGGACTTCTTCAATGGATAATTTGTAGCAAAGTGACCCATCTTCTAACAATGAAAGCATTTAACTTTTGTCATGTCCTTCTTCTTACCTCCACGATAAGAATATGATTTGGAACGAGAAATTTTCCCTTTCCCCTTCCTCGCCTTGATCGCTAAGGTACAATTATCTCCATCATCATTCTTTGATGAAGATCCATCACTAGTGTTCCTCTTGATCTCATCCTGCATCAAATCTGACCATAGTCGTTCCCAATATGGCAGCTTATCCCGACCATTGACAATGTCCTGATAACTATGCCAACTCTTTGGGAGTCCAAGAAGAGAAAGACTCACCATATTCTCCTCAGAAACCGTGATTCCAACACTTCCAAGTTCATCCCGACTTGGAGTGAACTTGGTCAAGTAATTTGGAATCGTCTCACCTTTATCCATCTTGATTTTACGAAGTTTATCCTTCAGTGCCAACTTCCTTTGATCACTGCTATTTTGATACAAGTTTGTCAATGTTTTCCACATAGCATGCAGGGTTTCCTTTCCATGGAGACTCAAGACAATATAATCTCAAATCCCTCAAGGATTATCCGCCTTGCCTTCACCACACACTTCTTCCACTCAGCCAAGTTTTGTGCATCAGTAGCTACTGGCTTAGGAATTTCTTGTTCAAAAAATTTCTTCAAGCCATTTTCCTCTAGCACATCGTCCATCATGTCCCTCTAGGATATGAAATTTGAGCTATCTTCCAAGGAATACTCAAGCCTCAACCCATGGAATGTCATATTTCAATCTTGAAGTATGTATTGCAAATTTGATTTTCACCTGTAACCCAAAAACTCAAAACTTTGAAATCTCATCTAGAGAGATGATTTTAAATCAATGATATCTCCCTCATCCAAACATCGATTCGGCTGATTTGTTTTTTGAATTTAGGTATATTTTCCCAATAAATCCAGATATGCAATTTATTTTTGAAATATTTGCACAAAAATCTCAAGTTGTCTCTACAAACTCTTGGCCCAAAAAACAATCTTTCTCTGATACCATGTAGAAAATCCTATAGATTCACAAGCTAATGCAATTTTCTAAAGTAAGAGACGAGAATCTACTTCTACTCTTTACAGCGGAAGCCCATAAACATCGATAAAACAAAAACCAATAGAGGAAGAGAATCATAGGAACATAACACAATAAATATCTAGGGAAAGCCACAACTCAAAACCCCACTATTTGTTTTGTATTAATTTGGAAAATCAAGATGAAATTACAATGCTTATTCTCTCTAGAACAATCCTAGCACTCAGCGAATTCAATCTCCAACTCATAAGCAAGCTCAAGATCAAATATTAGCCTCTTCAAAAGCTCTCCAAGTCTCTATTCTAATGTATAATTCCTATGAAGGATAGCTTGTATTTAAAGGGAAATAAAGCCTTTAAAAATACTACAATCCCTCAAGGATCAGTTCCTAAATGCATGCACTATCAGTGCAACTCAGAAGAATATAAAACAAATTGTACACTGTCCCTGCACTCTAGTATCAACTGGATTTTTCTTAGAATCGACATGCATTAGTTTCTAAGAAGTAAATATTCAGTTAACTATAGTAGCACTGGTGGAGTTCATTAGTGTCACCACTGACTGTTAACTCACTATTAGTTCTCCCAATCAGTTTGAGAACTAATTTAACTAAACTGACTCATGAAACTAAGTCTTCTATTTTACAACTCACAATTAATGCACACTGGACTCCTACAAAGTAGGGATAATATATATATGACTTCCAAAATACTTCCAACTCAAATTTCCTAAGTTAAGTAAGTTAATAAATTTAATTTAACTATTTTAAGTTGCTATGAGAATATAATTCGAATTTAATTCAAAGTTTAATTCAAGGACAAATTAAACTGGAATTTCTTGTTGCCATTTCTCAGCACATTCACTCTCTCATACTCTTGTACACTTAGAGCATTCTTGGAGCATGCTTGGATCACTCTAGTTTTCACTTGGATTGGGGAAAGGAGGAAAGGAAAGAAGGAGAGCATAAGGGAATGGGTGGAAAAAGAAATATAACTGTGTTTCTTGCACGTATCGAGTTTCATGTATGATTTCCTTGCTAGTTTTGGCATGCAAGGTATATGCATGTGGTTTCTTGGTAATGTGATGTCATGGGCATGGAAATTTTCCTAGATTGATAGTGGTTTTAGCCTTGCCTTTTCATTCCTAGATATCCATGGTGTTGTGGGTGTTTCCACTTGTTTTCTTTTTATTGGTTCTTAGGTTCCTTATGGTTGTGGGTTGACTTATTAGTTCCTGGAGCCATTGGGTGGAACAAATACTCTAGAAGCCCTGGAACAACTTGGGTTGAGTTACTAGTAATGGAGCCTAGGTTGGGAAAAAAACTCTGGAGCCATTGGTGGGTTGAATTACTAGTCCCTGGAGCTAGATTGTACAAAAATTTTGTAGCCCTGGAAGGCTATCGGTAGAGTTATTAGTTCTTGGAGCCACAGTTGGAAGAAATTATTTAGAGACCTGGACAACTTGGGTGGAAATTGATCTGAATGCTGATAGTGATGTCCGACCATGAGGTGGAATTATTGATTCAGGGTTGAGGTGGCTTTTCCTCTGTAAGCCTTTGGTTTGGTTTTGTTTGGTTCATACCATGAGATACCACTTTCACACTTGGAATATGGTGCAGTGGTGATTGCTTGAAAGAAATATTTGGTTCAACCCAATATATGGTTGGGTGGTACGTGGAGGTACCTGACTTGGTTAGCATTTACATATGTAATAAGAGGTATTTTCAATTGTGATATATGATCATATGTATTAATTATGCTAGTGATATTGTGGTTGAGATACCACAGTTTATATGTTGGTTATATGTTGGCTATATGATATATATTGTCTATGTCTCTCGACATGTTTGATGAATATATGAATGGTTGATGAATACATGTACTAAAAGATATTATTGCACCTATTATGAGAGGTAAATAGACCTTTTTTCTCTATCTCAGATAAGTTTCAGACTCTTATGTTCAGATATGCATTCATGACCCGTAGATCACATGTTTTCCATATGTTTGATGAAATGAATGCCATGGTTAGGTCTGATTAGGTCCAGTATTTGATCAAGTATTGTGTGAATGGCTCTGTCCTAATGATTTATCATTTTGGAAAGTCTCACTAAGTTCTAGGTAGTGGTCTTGAGGCTAGCTTGAAATGGTGGCTCAGAATTCGGGACCACACCCTTTGAACTATAAAGTTTGAGTTCCAATTGCATGGATGTAGGCTTGTGCATGTGGTTGGAGGCTCCCAACAGCATGGAGACCTTGCTATGGGAGAGGTTGAGGGTCGTGGTCATAGAGAAGGGTGTCTATCTCTAGTTTTTGCCACTAGGGGTGGTTACTCAACCTCTCAATGACCTATAGCCCTCATAGGATGTCATTTTGTCTTTCTTAATTGGCCTCACTTCCTTAATGGGATCTAGGAGGCCAGGCCATTTCATAGTAGCTCTTTCTATTATGCTTACCCTGGCAAGGTAGTGAACCTATGTAAATATGGGAGGGGTGGTTACAGATTGGTATCAAAGTGGGATCCTTTCTCTTTAGGTGATATCTAATACCACAAATTGGTATCGGAGTGGGTTCCATTATCTTCGGTTGATGTCTGATACCACATAATAGTATTAGAGCTTCCAGGTTCAAATACTTGGACTGGATGGGCTAGATGCATGTTGTTATGAATGCATAGTAGATTAGTCATGCATCATGGTGGTGATATGAAATTCATGTATTCATGATGCTAGTGGTATGTTATGATATTAATATGTTGGATAAGATGGAGCAGGAGATGCAGATTATCAGAGTGAGGTTGCAGCACTAGACCTCGAGGTAAGAGTAGATCGTCATACAAGTTTGTATGTTGGCATGTAGGTATGATGGTTAATGGTTGTTATACACATTACGATTATGTACATGCTTGTCATTTTATCATTTTTGTGGTTACATTTTTGATAAATGCTAGTAGACTAGTGTAGTCATATGCACATCTGTCATATAGTCGAGCATGGTAGTTAACTTGTTTTTATATGAATTGCAGTCATATAGATGATGATTATGGTCATTGCATTTAAGATCTTGATTTTATATGTGTTGTGATAATCTAGATTGGCATGTGCAAATGGTTATGATATTTAGGTATGAGTTGATATATTTGTGATATTGTGTCATAATCTGGGTTGACTTGTGCAGATGTGATAACCTCCCCTGAGATACATTGAGGTATGAGTTTGATTATGTCATCTATTTTGTTTATCTAACATGGTATCTTTACAAGTTGTTTGAATGTTTGATTAATTCCATGATATGAGCATGGGTCTATAAGATTGTATGAATGAATGATATTGTTTTAAGATGGTTGTACTAACATATTATGTCTTGAAACAACTGATATGCACTTAAGTTCAAGTGGGTTCTAGTTGTATTTATATGGCTAATGATTGTGAGTTGGTTGTTGATTATGACATGGTTTTTAGTCTTGGTAAAGGATAATTTCAAATTAATAGACATGATGTCTTGATCTTGGAACATGTGATTGACATGTGTGAACAGTTGCAAGTCAACATGCTTGGTATTAACACGAGAAGGTAACAATTGATTTTTTTATAAAACTAGGACCTGAGTGATGTGATAACACATAACAAAACTTGATTGCAACAAGTTAAAATTTAAAATAAAGGAATTGAGTTAGAATTCCTTTGGACATGTTTGGAAACCACAATTCCAAATGAATGAGTTCTTTGCATGAATATAGGAATTCCTCTTAACCTTGATTTTGTTTGATATTATGTGGATATGTGATATATTCTTGAACATGTATTTGACATGCATAAGAATTCGTTTCTAGTTATGGTTGGACTCGTCAAGGAATTGGAATCCATTGAAAGATGATATGTGTACGTGTTCAGTTACAAGGTAACGTGCTTGGCATAACAAGGCAAGGTAACTATTATGTTGTTATAATTATTTATGCACTAATATTTATGTGTTTATGGTAGTATGGTCCAAGGAATTGCATGGAAAAAGAGACTTCCATGAAATATTGAAGAAGGCTTGGGTTGAGCCTTCCCTTGGAATGATTGGGAACCCATGGGGATTGAGTCATGGTGTTTTTTGATAGTTTTTTTCTTTCGATATTTTGTGAATTGTTTGTGTTGACTTGTGTTTTTTATTGTGTTTGGTGCTTGGTCATGCCACTATATTTGTGATGATGTATTACTATTGGTTTTCCATGGTTTTAATCTTTTTCTTCTTCTTGTTTTTTCCTTTAATGTTTGAGGGTATTGGGAATTAGTTGGGGAAGAGGAAAGTTAATAGAGCTCGAGGAGAGCTGAATGAAACCAAATAGGTAATGTAAGACCTAAAAGAAGTCGATACATGAGTAAAGGGCAGTTGAAGGCAAGAGTATTGACAAATGGTTGAGTAGGTTGGGTCCATTAGGGTAAATGGATGATAGCAAGACACTCATGAGAAAGGTAACATGAAAGGTAAACTAAATTAATTTGAGGAGTCAAATGGCTTGGCTATATTGGGAACTATTGTTATCAATGTTGTGCATTTGTTGCATGGATAAAGGGAATTCTATTAACCTTGACCTTATGATATTTGGTAATTGTATTGTGATTATGATTATGCTCATGCTTATATGTATATATGTATGTATGTATGTTGTTGTCTAATAGGGTCGTCAAGGACCATGATTATTTTATGCTAATGTGTGTGTGTATATATATATATATATATATATAGATATATATAGATATATATATGTCGTTGTCTGATAGGGTCGTCAAGGATCATGCTTGTGGAGAAATGATTGCTTATGTGGGTGAACGACATGAAGAGGTTCTTATTTATGAGCAATAAAGTGGTAAAAGTATCCTTGATAGATCTATGAGGTTACTATCATGTGGATATGATTTGATATTATTTTCTTATACTATGCTTATGTTTATGTTATCAACAAGCTATGTTGAGGGATACATCAGCGGAATGAAATCAGTGTGATCAGTGGCATGCTGAGACAAGCATGGATAGTGGAAAGGCACTATAAGATAGGTTGCTTGGTAGAGTCAGTGTGGTCTTTGGATGTGCGATATTGGTGTTGTATATGTGGTTTTGTATTTATAACATTGTGTACATGTTATATATGGAGTGTTGTGTACATGTTATGCAATGTTGTGTACATGTTGTATATGCGGTGTTGTGTGCATGTTGTATGTGAAGTGTTCTATACATATGGTGTTGTGTGCATGTGGTGATATGTACATGTCGTACATGTTGTGTTGTGTGCATATGGTGTTGTGTACACATTGTTCAAGTGGTGTTGTGTATATGTTGTGAAAGTGGTGCTATGTGCATGTAGTGTTGTGTACACATTGTGCATGTGGCGTTGTTTACATGTGGTGTTGTGTACACGTTGTGTAGGTAGTGTTGTGTACAGGTTATGCAGGTGGTGCTATGTACATGTGGTATTGTGTACATGTCATAAATTTTGTGTTGTGTATATATGCAACTGTGTTACCTATGTTGTGTAGTATTTGTATCATGATGTGTGTATTCGTTTTGTTGTACTATGTGTACGTATATGTGTTGTGTTGTACATTGAGTGAATGTGTATGTATTGTGTGGTACACCATCTGTGGGTGTATGTCTTTTGATGTACACTATGTGTATGGGTACATGGCTGAAGAGGAGAGAAGGCATTTGGTGCTTGCAAGGTTTGGAAACCAATTCGGTGTGTGTGTAAGAAGGACAAGGAAAAAAGGTAGAAGCAAGAACCGATTAAAAGATAAGTATCAATATTTTATTTTAATTTTATTGTGCATGTGATTTATGAATCTGATTTATGATGGTTTTGTTTTGAGCTAATCATATATGATATCTTTGTATGCGATATTTTGATCGGAGAGCTAGTTTGACTTGTGGTAACAAGAAATAAACAGAATTGCAAGTGTGCCCTATTGACGGGCCATCAATGAGGTATGATTTGATTTTATTTCAATTCGTTTTGAATCCAATGACAATTATGTGCTTGGTACAAGAAAGCATGGAAAATTCCCAGTTGGGTGGTTGAAATGCCCACTTTGGGTGGTTGAGATTGATTGCAAGAATTACCAGTAGCAGTGAAAGGAATTGGAACATGCAACAATATGTTGGTAAAAAATTTCAAGAGCAAGGCCATTGTGGGACACTGGTACCCGATAGTGTCCATTGATTTCCATGAGCATGCTATGACCGATATAATGGTTTTTAGGTAGGGATATGCCTTGGTTTTTGGACCTTTTGATGCGAGGAAACCTTTCCAAGTGATGGATCGCTTGAGGGACTATGTAGCAGAGAAGGGGATGCCAACAAAACTTGGAAGGTGTGTGACTGCACAGAAGGGGGTCATTGGATTACACGAGGGACTATGTAGTAGAGAAGGGAAGGCCTGGGAATGAATTTGTTTTGGTCATTAGCATTTCTAGATGGAATTAGAAGCACATTAGGAGTGCTCCATAGAACAATGAGTCGATAATTGTTCACTGAGAGAACAAGTAGTGCAGGTTTATAGTGTTGGACATTGGATGCAGGTTTGATTTTGATACTGGATTATGGAATTCGTGGGAGGGACGTGAATCCTAGTAGTACTTATGAGGATTTACGTTGAGCCTATGGATTCCCTTGTTGAATGATGTTAACATCATATCCTTTTATTTGTTGGTTAAGAAAATTTGTATATGTGTATTTTGTTGTAAATTATGTAATTAGCTAGATTTACAAAGCTCCGTAGACAATATGATTATTTTTTGGTTGAAGAAAACATGTATGAGCATATGTGGTTGTTATTGTAAATACCGTAATGAACTGTGTTATAAAGCTCTAGTAAGTGATATGTTTGTTATGTTTTCAGTAGTGATCATTGTAAATACTCCAACGAACTATGATATAAAGCTCCATGGGAAGCATGTTTTGTTTTTAGTGGTTTTTTGGTCATAGGTGTCATAGAACACCAAGGATGGTGTTCCCCCAAGGGGGAGGGGTTTGTAACAGCCCCTGGTTCATTTTCCATGTAAAAAAATATACGACTAAGGCCATGGGACAATATTGCAAGTTGAATGGTGGGAAAAACATCCTAGTGGGTGTCACTTTCAGTTATTTATGGTTAAGGAAATTGGAAAAGGCATTGCCAAAGAAAAAGTGGCATTAATTGAAATTTTATTAATGAAATAAAGAAAAATATGAGAAAGGGAGATGAAAGGTCACAAATTTGCATATGAGGGAAATTGAAAGACACATGAAGGAAAATGAATAAAATAGAGGCTGCAATGATAAAAAGGATTATGAGGATCAGTTCATGGCTTTTATTAGTTCAAACTTTGGCTCTCTCATTCATTATTTCATACTCTTGTGCACTTATAGAATTCTTTGAGCATGCTTGGAGCACTCTGGTTTTCACTTGGATTGGAGAAAGAAGATAAAGGAAAGAAAGAGAGCACAAGGGAACAGGTGGATCAATAGCTATAATTGGATTGCTTGCTGGTATCGAGTTGCGTGTATGATTTCCTTGATAGTTTTGGCATTTATGGTATATGCATGTGGTTTCTTGGTTATCAGTTGTCATGGGCAAGGAGATTTATCTGGATTGACAATGGTTTTAGACATGCCTTGCTATTCCTGGATATCCATGATGTTGTGGGTCTTTCCACTTGTTGTTTTTTGATTGGTGCTTAGGTTTCTTATGGTTGTGGGTTGATTTATTAGTTCTTGGAGCCATTTGTTGGGACAAATGCTCTGGAAGCCCTTGAACAACTTGGGCTAAGTTACTAGTCTTGGAGCCTAGGTTGGGACAAACACTCTAGAGAACTTGGTGGGTTGAGTTACTAGTCCCTGCAGCTGAGTTGGAAAAACACTTTGGATCCCTAGAAGCTATGGGTTTAGTATTAGTTCTTGGAGCTATGGTTGGAAAAACACTCTAGAGCCCTAAAAAACTTGGGTAGACATCGATCTAGTTGGTGATAGAGATGTATGACCATGAGGTGGAATCACTAGTTTAGGATTGAGGTGTCTTGGCCTCTGTAAGACCTAGGTTTGGTTTTGTTTGGTTCATTCCATGATATCCCACATTCACACTTGGACTATGGCATGAGGGTGATTAGATGAAAGATGGAATTGGTTTAGCCCAATCTATGGTTGGGAGGTACGTGGAAGTCCCTAACTTGGTGGACATTTTCATATGTTAATAAGAGGTATTTTCTATTGTGATCTATGAACATATATATTGATTATGTTTGTGATATTATGGCTAAGTTTCCATGGTTTATATGTTGGTTATATGTTAGCTATATGGTGGTTATATGATGTATATTGTCTATGGCTCTTGACATGTTTGATGAATATATGAATGGTTGATGAATGCATGTACTAAAAACTATTACTGCAACTATTATGAGAGGGCATTAGACCTTCTTGTTGAATCTTAGATAAGTTTTAGACTCCTATGTTCAACTATGCATTCATGACCTGTAGATTACATGTTCTCCATATGTTTTACGAAATGATTGTCATTTTTAGGCCTTTTTAGGTCAAGTATTTGATCAAGTTTTGTTTGAATGGATATGTCCTAATTTTATTTATCATTCTAGAAAGTCTCACTCAATTTTAGGCAGTGGTCTAGAGGCTAGCCTGAAATGGTGGATCACAATTCGGGAACATGCCCTCTGAACTAGAAAGTTTGGGTTGAAACTGCATGGATGTAAGCTCATGCATGCAGCTAGAGGCTCCAAACCACATGGAGGCCTTGTTGTGGGAGTAGTTGAGGGCCCGGGTCATAGAAAAGGGTATCCAGCTCAGGTTTTGGCCACCCGGGGTGGTTACTCAACCTTTGAGTGACTTATAACCTCTGTAGGATATTATGAGTTATCAGTTTGTATTCTGTCGTCGGCCCCACTTCCTTAATGGGATCTAGGAGTTCGGGTCATGTCATAGTATCTCTTCCTCTCATGTTTACCCCACAAACCAATGAAACTAGGTAGATATGGGAGGGGTGGTTACATGTAATATCCCAAAAATATGCATTTTCGACTCTTGGAACCCAATTTATTTCTCTGTTGTTTAGGAATTAAAGAATAACATGTATATCCAAAAATTCTAAAATGTTGAAAAATAGGAAGTCTATTATACCAAAGTTCATAAGGTTTTCTTTTTGTTGATAAAAAAATAAGAACAATGATTTATAGTAATAGCTGCACAAAGAACTACTTCTCCCCAAAACATCAACTTCACATTTTTTTTTTAAACATCATGGATCTGACCGTATTAAGCAATAGCCTATTTATATGTTCTGCAACACCATTTTGTTTTGGATTATAAGGTATTGTAGTCCGAATTTTGATGCCATTGTCCTTCAAATATTGTTCAAAAGAATTAGAAGTATATTCACCATTGTTATCAGCTCTGATAATGCCAATATTTAGTTGAGTTTCATTTTTGATCATCGAATGAAAAGTTTTAAATATTTAAAAAACTTTTGATTTTTCTTTCAACAAATAAAGCCAACATATTCTCGAATAATAATCAATAAATTTTAGCATATATTTATTACCATTGGAAGTTACAACATGCATATCTCAACATTAATCTGAATGTATGATACCTAATTTTCTTGAAGCTCTATACGAAGAACTATGAAAATTATGCTTAGAATGTTTACCCAAAATACAAGCATCACATGGTGTAGGTTTTATTTGAATTTTAGGGGGCCCTTTAATGCCTTGTTGTCTCATAAGTCTGATACTATCATAGTTAATGTGACCAAAACAAGCATGCCATAATAAACTGGAAGACAGTGTATCACTTTTTTGTGCTAAAAGAGCATAATTATCATGAGAATTTATAGTAGATGATGTGCCACTTAGTTTTAAAAGCATACCTTCTTCAACACCAGTCATAATAACTGCATGATTAGACGCTCTACGTATCTCAATAATTACATTGAAGATATGTATGGAATTCCCTATTGTTGGATGTGTATAAGAGACACTAAATTTATTTGAAATTGTGGAATATAAAGGACATCTTGTAGAACATAATCTATAAGTTTTGGTATCCTCAAATAAATGGATCCAATTCCTGAATTCTTAATTTGAGATTTGTCAGCAAAATATACCACCCCATCAACTTGGTCATTGAATATTTCAAATAAATTTCTCCTAAAAGGCATATGACATGTAGCGCTTGAATCCAAAATCCAACTATCTTGCCATAAATAAAATCAAGTACTAAAAACATCATTAATGTTGAAATTTTGATGAGAAACAATGTAGTGAGTAGACTCAGATAGTTTTCCTTTATTTGTAGGTGCTTGTTCTTTCTTTTCATTAAGTTGTTCTCTCTCTTCATTGATATTTTCCAATGATTTCTACAATTAATAATAGTATGACCAATCTTTCCACGCCTATAACATTTGAGATTTTGTTTATTATTCTAAAAAATTTCTTGTTCTTTGTCACCTTGTTGCATATTACCTTGATTAGTATTTCCCCCCTACCTCTAAAATTTCTCCTACCATGACTTTTGGTATTCTTATCACCTCTAGAAGACTCACCTTGATACTTTTGGTATTTTTGTCCAAGACACATAGTTTCTACGTTAGAATTGGGTAGAGGCTTTTTCTTTTTGAAGGGCTTGAGTTGCTTTCAACTATTTTGCTCACTAATTTATCAAATATAATATCTTTCAATTTTCCACTATCTTGTGAGAGGTTCCAAGTGGTGTCAATAGACATGGTGGAGAACTTTAATAAAATAAGTAAGTTTCAAATCTACTTCAACACTAGTGGCTTTTATATCACAAAAAATAATTTTTATTACATGGGCCATTTTCATGGAATCATTATCTTTCATCTCCAAATTAAACAATCTCAATAGTAACTGAATAATTTCAAGTTGTGAATGAGGATCATAAAGTTCCTTCAACTTTTGTAATGCTTCAAATGTTTTATCACAAGAAATAACACATATGCTTACATCCTTTATCACTAATGCAGTAATTAAAGCATATGCATTATTATCTTTAGTTTCCCAAATTGCATGTTGTTTTTTGTCATCAAGTGGCTTAGGTGAAATTTCTTTATCATCTTTGTCTTTCTTTCCCTAACATACTCCTTCCTAGAAATCACTAAAATAAGTGCACTCTTAATCTTCTGAAACCATTCCTAGTAATTTTGTTTTCCACTAAGCATAACACCCACTATCAATATTAAAGAAGTTAGATTCAAGAAAAAATTGATAGCCAAATAATTAATTTACAAATTATTCTAGAAGTAATAATGCCAACTAGCCAAGATCTATGGAAGGAAATATGGGGGAGGTAATATGGAATGCCACACTAGATCAAAGGATGGCTAAGAGTCTAGGAAAACATCAAGGGATTTGCCATATGGAATTTAGCATCCGAAAATAGGGAGCTAATAAGAACTCACAACTTCTAGGAAATAAGGGGAGGAGACAAAGTGAATTTTTGGAATGAGGCATGGCAGCAGAGAGAAAAATTACATAATAGACCGGATTTGGGGGCACTATGCAAATTCACCAATAACCCCGCAAAACAGATAGTGAAATGTTTTTGGAGCCTGGACAAGGGAGACAACTGGATAAAATGGAAGCAAAAACAGTACTGGCCGGATGCTCCTAAATCCATTCAGTGGGAAACATATGAGAAAGAGATGGAAACCAAAAAAATTGCAATCTCAGAAGGTCCAGATATAATAAGATGGGGGTATGAAAGCAAGAAGGCTACCACCTACAAGCAACACACCATCAATAACAAGGGCCACCTACATGGGATAGAATTTGGCAAGACAAATTATGGCTGAAAATTTCTTTCTTCCCGTGGATAACTCAGCATGGTAGAGCACTCACATGGGATCAAATCTAAATAAAAGGTCTGCAGAGACCATCGGCCTGTAGCACCTGCGGAGGACACTGAGAATCAATGGAACATCTAACAAATGCTTGCGGCTACAACGAAATCCTCTGGAAAAACCATGAACAACTTTTTGGTTTTAGTGACAGGGATCAAACAAGCATGAAAGCAACAATGGATAAATGGAGAAGGAAGTCTTACCATAACCCTATTCTGAATTGTGCCTGGAAGATATCTTTAGGCTTCCTACTCTGGGTAGTTTGGAAGGAAAGAAACAAAAGAATCTTCAAAGGGAAAAAGAGAACAACAATAGAGTTATGGGGAATGATTGTCTAGAATATAAGAGAAATGATCCTAGCTCAGAACTGGTACCTAGAGGACTAGGATACCAATCCTCAGGAAGCTCGAATAATGGCAGGATTAAGCATAAAACCTAGCATGTTTAATCTAAACTCGTGGAAACAGAAATGCCCTCCCTGTGAGTTTCCAAAAAAAATTGTGCGGCCTCAGAAAGACTTCGTTAAACTAAATTTTGACGGAGTTGCGAAAGGGAACCCGGGGGCGACTAGATCCAGATGAGTGTTCAGAGATGACAAAGGCAATACCATCCATTAGTTTGCAATCGATTGTGGTGTTGCGAGCAATAATGAAGCTGAGCTCTATGTGTTGAAGCGGGGGTTAGAAATTGCAAAGAGGGAAAACTTTTATAGAATTGAGCTGGAGGGAGACTCGAAGATGGAAATCAAAATGGTGAAAAAACTACAGCAAGGACCTAAATGGGAGAAGATAAGCCAAAGTTGGAGGATGACACTACCAGTCCAAGAAATATGAAATCTAATTCAAAGGATAGATTACATTATCCTGACGCATGTCCGCAAAACGAGTAACGTGGTGATAGATAACCTTCCCAACTAGGGGCGTGGGCAGGCATGTAGCAACCTAGATATAAGGGGAGAGGAGTTAAACCAGATGGAAGACATGAGAAGTTTAGAGGAAATCCTAAGAAACGACAAGGAGAAGGGAGAAAACCCCCAATCGGGGTGCAAATGAAATGATGAAGTAAACGAAGGAGAGGTGGGCCATAGGACATGGAGGCCCGAAGGGGGATCTGTACCCCAACTGGCTCGGAGGGCAGAGGGAGAAGAGGTCAGCATGAGGCCACGAGAGCAGGTAAGGGGAAGTGGGGTAGTAGGAAGTATAGGGTAGTGAAAAATGTGCATAAGGGCAGAGGGGAGAGAAGAAGGATAGATTTCAAGTGTAGCAGAGGGAGTAAGGCAATGGCAGTTGGCAAGTGACATTATAGAGGGAGTAAGCTTGCGTTAGGAGCAACTGATGGTAGGAGAGGAGTAATGAAGGGAAATAATGGAGATGATAGGGAAACCCCATCCTGAGAAAATCAAGTGGGAGAATGGGCAGTGGACAAAGGATGAAGGCACGTGGTGAGTCCTTCAGGCAGGAGGTGAGGCAGGTGGTCAGGAAAACAAAAAGGTAAGACAGTTAGGCTAAAAGGCATTCACATGTAGAGAGTTAAGTCTGGACATGCCGCTGAAGGTGGTGGAAGTGGAGAACTAGAGGACATCGAGCTGCGACTGATTTTCATCTGCAAGAAATGGTATGTTCTCTCGGCTCTCATGAATGAATATCTGGAAAACTTGTTTTTAGAAGAGGAATGTTGGTTAAAGGAAATGACACCCCGAGAAGTGGCCTTTGTCAAGACCTTCTGTTTCTCTTGGGATTCTGGCTTGGTAACCAAGAGATAATTTGTCTGGATTGTCATATGGGGAAAGGGGGTAGGGATCTCTGGTTTTGGTCTCAGGGTAGATAGGTCCTAGTGCATTGTGGCCTACTGGGACATCGTATGGGGTTTCCACAGTGGCGGTAGGAACAATCCTATCTTGTTGTTTTGGGGTAGTAGGTGGCCTGGCAAGGAAGGTATCCTAGTTAAGTGCAAAGGGTTAGAAGCTGCATTTGATTTGGCGACAAGGCTGATCCTCCATCCTGAGCTGAGTCTGGACCTAGACAAGTGGCGCTAGAACAAAGGCGATAATTGGGGTAGTAGTCGAGGTAGGGATATAGCTCTGAGAAATTCCTTGTCCAGCTCCTTTGTCGGGACAAAGGGTAGGGTAGAAATTCCATTTATCCATCTTGAGAAGCATTCCCTTTGCTGTTGGAGTGGTGACACACGGGGATGGGTTGCAATTGCAGTCAGATGGAGAAGTAGAGAAACCTCATGGGCGCTAGGTACTTGGGTTCTTCAAATTTTAATAGGAAACCACCGAATGATGAAGAGGTTAGAAATCTCCAATTTCCTGAGGAGGGATGGGGGAACTCAGGTGTTAATGGGGGCTATTATAGTTCTCCAAGCAGGGAGTGACTGATCAAGGCTGCGCCAAAGAAGCCCCACTCGGGATAGGGGAAGCCTAAGGTTACTGTGTTTAAAATTATGATGACTTACAAGGTTATTTCCCTGGTTTTTGTTTTAGGTAAAATAACAAGCAGAGTGCAGAGAATTTTGAAGTCTCAGAACTCTATTCGTGCTCCAAACCAGGAATAGCTGCGTCACTCAGAAAAGGAAGCAGAAAGCCGAAAGGAGGTCAGGATGGCAAAGGAAGGTAGCCAACTGGGAAAGAAAGTAAATAGAGGGATGGGAAAGGCAGGAAAAAAGGCGAAAGGATTGGAACTGACTTCTAGTAGAGGACTGAGAAAAAGAGGAAGGAAAACTGTGAAGGAGAGTATGTAGAACTTGATCAATGCATACGTCGTTGGAACATCGTCGAAGGTGAAAGAAGTAATATCCAAATGGGAAAGAGAAATAAACAATAACATAGTAAATCAAGAGATTGAGGCAGAGGACTGGGAAACAATGGTTAAAGACCCCGGGAACACCAGAGGGCACCAAACGTTGTTCCACAAAACAATTCAGTAGTACTGGGTTAAGAAGAACATTCTGGCTTGCGCAATGACAACTTATAAGGAAAGAGAAGAACTGGAGGAAGATAGACCATCTTAGCCAAGCATGAAGGATCTGTAAAGGGAGATCCAATCTGTCCAACTGAAGCTATATCAAAACAACCTCATGGTGAATAGGATTGAACAGGGCCTTCAGGATATGAAGAGAAGTGAAATATTGGGTTCAAGCACGAAAGCCCTGGTGGATTCAATAGATGATTGAAGCGGGCCTATCAACAGAATTTTGTTTATATGACCATTAGCATTTATAATTTTTATAAGAATTATATAGTAGATAAAGTTGTCAATGTAGCTTGGATGGTAAGGAAAACTCTTTTCAAATTCTGGAGAGTGTTTGATGTAGATAGGTGACCAACAGACCTAATTTCCTGCCGGCAGGTTGAGGCCACCTACAATTTTTGTTAAAGACATTTTCATGAAATATTAATAGAAAAAGGAACTACCAAGCTTACACAAAAAAAATACCAACCACCCAAAAATATTTACGTTCTCTACCAGAACTTTCTCTCTAGAAATTGTAACATGAAATCAACAACCAATCAGTTTAAAATAAACTTTCTCTCTAGAAATTGTAACATGAAATCAACAACCAATCAGTTTAAAATAAACATATAGGCTTGATGTTCAGACTGGGAAAAAAACTCGGTTTGTCTTCACAGACTGCATCAACATTGTAAATATGTGTCTTCGTAGTGTTTACAGGTTCATGTAACTTACAACCTTAAATAATGCGCGAGGGTTGTTCTTCCAGATGTCAGAGATCCACACATAGCATGCAAGGTCTAGCATTGCATAAATGTGGTGCCAATCAACACATAACGTCGCATGCAGGGTCCACTGCACAAGAGAATGAGACATGGAGCCATAATGTCCACTATGGGATTCTGTTGGCTCATTAACGTTCTCACAAGTTCTGTTTCCGTGCTATGCTCAATTGTCTGATCTTGACCGAAGATCTACTGTTGCAGCGGATCTCATCTACACCCATAAATACAATCTCGTTCAGCGATCTTGTCTTGTCTGATATTTCTCCTACAATATATTTCTCCAATGTCTTCACGTTGATTCTTCCTAGCATGCAAAACTCCATTGAGATGATCAACGCTTTGTCTGCAAACTTTCACTTTTGCACTTGTCTACAAACTCATCTCTGCACCGTTCCACAGTCTGCACAACATCCATTCTACGTTGGTCGATTGTTTACGACCACACTGACACAACCACCTAACAAAGCTTACGAATATCAATTTAGTAAAAAAATAAATTTACTGTAAATATAAATATTTGAAAAAATTGAAAGTGTGAAATTAAAAATTAAAAATATTAATTTTAAATTAAAAAATATCAATTTAATTCAAATTGGAATATTTTTTAATTAAAATTTAGAAAAGTTTAAAAAAAATTTGAAAATAGAAAATTTTAAAAATTCAAAATATCAATAATAAAAAATATCATGCTATTTTAATTAAGATTTTGATTAGTAAAATACTAATATTAATGGTTATAATTAATATATAGAATATATATATATAATATAAATTTAAAATCACAAAATTAAGATATAAACTTAGAACTTAATTTCAAATTAAAATTTTCAAATTTTAAATTTCAATATTTTATTATCCTATTAAAATTAATAGATGAATCCCATAAAAATGAAGATAATAAATTATTTTTCATATATTAAAAAAATGATATGAATTATTGCAGTGCTTAAAATTTCAGTGGCTGGGTTGAGATTTATTCTTATTGATATTGATTCTTTAGTTTTGTATTTAGGCGTATAGGTCAACCATGCTACCTTTGGCTTTAGATCAATAGGTCTTTAGTTCGATTTGAAGTGGGCTTTTTTGTATTGAGATATTTTCTTTTGCTATAATGTAATTAGATTGTTTTTTTTTGTTTCTTTTGCTATAATGTAATTAGAT
>APFE031639149.1:298834-320054 GCA_000404065.3 Pinus taeda | reverse complement strand
AAAATTATGGTTATATTTTGATAAAATGTAGTAGGAATTTTTCTAAATTTTAGTTATAGTTGGTAATTTTCAATATTTTGGGTGGTCTAGAGATTTTTGATGGTGTTGAATCCATTTTTACCATCAAAAATATGATTCAAATGCTGCCACTGCATGATTTTTTTGAAAGTTTTTTGCCTGGATTTCAACCACTTTTGATTGTCGAGGCAATTCCTCCCACGACTCTATTTCTTTTTTCGTAATGACTCCACTTCTTTTTTCATGTGACTGAAATTTATGATGGATACATTTAAACGGTTTTAGATTTGAGACTAGTGACTTGTATCTATATTGCGTTATTTTTTCGTTTCGTGTATCACTCAAATTTATGATGGGTCCATTTAAATGGTTTTAGATTTGAGATTGGTAACATTCGGAATTGGTTGGTGTACAAGTTTGTATTTGGATCTTGGACAGTATATATGTGCATTTTTTGTGTTTTGTTTGATTAATTTGGTTGAGATGGAGAACCAACATAGAGATTGTGCTAATATTTTTTGTACTAGTGACCTAGAATCTAAAATCTATAATTTCTGGATTATGTATGTGTTGAATTATATTTTCTCTTGAACATTGTACTTTCATTATAATTTATGGAAAGAGTTTTATCTATTTTTGAAAAAAAAACATTAAATTACATTTGTTTTGGAAAAAATTATTGGAAATTTAAAAATGTGAGACCAATGTAAGAGGATAATATTTTTGCATATAGATATAATGTTTAATTGATTTTGTTATATTGAAATTATTGTGATTTGAAGAAATTGAAATTGCTAGTCTAGAGGTTTGATTAGGGTTTGTTTAGGAGATAGAAATGTTTTAATTAATAATGTTGAAAAATTAATCTATAATAATATATATATATAGAGAAGAGAGAGAGAGAGAGAGAGAATTTATTATAATAGTTATAAATAATAAATAAGAAAAAGATATGTTAAGGTCTAATATTTAATAGCGGAGATAAATTGCCAAATTATCATATATATATATATTATGGAATAATAATCCAAATAAATTATTTATTCTAAAATATATTCATATTTTATTTGAAGTCTTATATACCATAATATAAAAGGCTTGTTATTTTTTTTGTAATTATTTTAGGTTTTGAAGTTTTTCTTGGTATATTTTCTTTTCAGATTTGCCTAAAATACAAAAGGGTTTGTTACAATCACATGTTTTTGTTGTGATTTGTCATCAATCCAAGTGCAGGAAGTTAAGCATGATAAATTCATATATACAATCAAAAATGCATTTAAATAACAAATTATCACAATTCAAACAAAAATTCAAAATGTATAATAAATTAAATAATACTATTAAAATTCATTAAAACATATAATTAATTATACAAAGCCATCAATTTAATGCTTTTAATATTTGTGACATAATACTTTTAATAGTACAAGTATGACCAATAAGTATTTCATAGTTTGATGTTTATAATGTTTATAATTCTTTTAATATTTGTAACTTAATATTTTTAATATTACAAGTATGACCAGTAAGTATTTTATAGTTTGATGTTTATAATGTTTTTAAGTAAACTCTAGAAAAGAAATGAATAGCAATAAATTTTATTGGGATTCAATGAACCAATAAAGAAGACCATAATAAAAAAGATTGGGTATTTTCAAAATTATTTGTGATGGTTATTTTTAGGTATTTGATATGTGACTTAATATTTTTGATATTACTAGTGTGACTAATGAGTCTTTGTAGTTTGATGTTTTTTCGAGTAAATTTAGAAAAGTCATTGATTTTATTGGGATAAAATTTTTATAGTTAGACGTTTATAATATTTTTATGTAAATTTAGATAAGTCATTGATTTTATTGGGATCCAATGGACTAATAAAAAAATCAACCATAATATAAAAGATTTATTAGTTTTAAGCATTTGTCACTATTTATTTTTAAATATCACCCACCTCCAATTTGGTGTTTGTAATATTTTCAGGTAAATTTGGAAAATCCATACATTTTATTGGAATTTGAATGAAAAATAAACCCAAAAAAGCATAACTTTTATTGGACTTCAATAGTCAATTTGTTCTCACAAAAGTTAGCCTTTAAAACAAGGTTTAAAATTATATATAAATATAACAATTGTAACTCTAACATTGGTAAAGATTTAAGATTTATAATAAAATGAATATCATTATAATTAGTAAAAATTTCAAATTGAATGAATATTAAATAAATTTAAAACTATTAAGAAATTTAATATATTAATATTGAAAATTATTACTTATGTTTGAATATGGATGAAAATATTTATGTTTAAAATGAATTAGATTAGTCATGATGATGATGATGGTTAACGTTCACTGAGACTAAACTTCGGTCTACTGGACCTAAAGAAACAAATTATTTAGTTTGATTTAAGATAGTATTCCTATGTTCAAAAAGCTTGGAGAGAAGCCTCCCAAGCTTCGAATAAGATAAAAAGAAAAAATCTAATAAGAAACATCTGAGGGTTATTCTTCAACCTGGTTTCCAGAGGTTCCTCCATAGCAAAACTTTGATGAGTTTAGTCATATGCAATAGAAATTGAATGATCTATAAGTGCAGTTACATGATTATTCTTCAACCTAGTTTCCAGAGGTTCCTCCATAGCAAAACTTTGATGAGATTAGTCATATGCAACAGAAATTGAATGACATATAAGTGCAGTTACATGATTATTCTTCGACCTAGTTTCCAGAGGTTCCTCCATAGCAGAACTTTGATGAGTTAGGTTCCTCCATAGCAGAACTTTGATGAGTTTAGTCACATGTAACAGAAATTGAATAATCGATAAGTGCAGTTATATGATTGCATCTTAAAAATGGTAATGCATCCTCATGTAAAATAGATAATAGCCATATAATTTGTAACTTTTATATTTTAATTATGGTAGTGACAAAAATTGTAACAAAAAGAAAAATAAAAGAAAATGGGAAAATTAGTTGAAAAGTATTAAGTTAAAAATTTATATGAGAGATAAGATTTTGTCAAAATCATTTAACAAAATTGAATTTTTTTGAAAAAAAAGTAAAAAAATATGTAAATGGCCAAAGAGATGATGAGTTAGTCTCTCAGAAATCTAAATTTATCTAAAAAAATACAAATAGATAGAAACACTAAAGTTCTTTGAAAAGGAAAAGTAGTGAGAAAAGTAAAAATATCATTCAAAATAGTAATTTATTTAGTGACCTCTCTCAAATGATGAATTTCAGAGAAGAAAATTATGACAAAGTACATTGAAGGGTTTTAAAATGATGCAGACTAAATCATTCTTTTGAATACATTGTGGTTTAGATTACTTTTTCCCAATTTGTGTATCATGGTTGATTCCTAATGATAAGAGACCTCACACTAAATTAAGATTGTGAATACATTGTGGTTCAGATTAATTTTTACCAATTTGTATCATGGTTGATTCCTAATGATAAGAGATCCTATACTAAATCAACATTGTGGTTTGAGATAGATTTTATTTTTTATTTTTTAACAATAGTATTGGCGTTTTCTAAAACTTCTACATTTAATTCTTTATTCAAACCCCAACCTCTAGAAGCCATTAGCTCATCATTGCTTAACTCCTCTTATTCCTTATTGTCCAAACTGGTGGCCAGGTGTGTTTACACATTTTCATATATTGAATCACCAGACTTTCTCTTTGTATGACATTCAACAACAAATGAACCCGACCTGATGGACTAGTTTTGAAAAAACTTCATGACACTCAACAACTTCCTTTCCTCTTTGGAAAATAAAAGATCTCGATAACAACACTTGGGATCTTATGTGGATGTATGGTGATCGTTGAAGATAGGAACCCACTAAATTGTTGTCAAACTATTGATTATTAGATCAAAACCACTGGAGATATAAGCCCACGATGTTAAATCAAAACTCGATATTTATTGCCCATTAGTGATCAAACCTAATGACAACGCTTTTCCCATTTCAGGTAGGTGACATATCTAGATAACATGATTTCTTTTGGCCATCGAATCGATAGGTCCAAATAGAGTTTAGTTATTTTTTTCTTTAGTTAGAAAAATCATGCTTGGAGCAACTCTCAATGACACATAGTTTTTCTTTCTTGGGATTAGAACATATGACCTGTAAGGACCAAACTGCCCTACTAAACTGTCAAACCACAAACACAAGGCTTAGGTCCCAATAGAGTTTATCAAACCCAATGGTGCTCTTTGCAAACAACGATAAAAGCTTCTATTAAGTGTTATGGCATGTAGCAAACTTTTGTTGGCTGATCTGTGTTGGATCGAAATGATACCACGAATGAATTCACAAGCCTAAGGTTGAGAAGCCCAACTCTAATGGACAATTCTACGTCACCAATAATAGTCAAGATTTATAATGGTTTCATAATAAAATGGTTCAACTTAGTATGAGATGAAACCCCGAATAACACTGTTAACATAGGCAATGTTGCAAATCGTGATGTAAAATCTTATTCAATTATGAATTATTTTGCTATGGAAATATGATCCACCAAAACTCTAGACATTGATTTTGGGTTGGAAATTCTTCTCTAATAATGTACCTCAAAGATGTTAAGTTCAAACTACAAGCAATACAGGACTCAGCAACATACACGTCTATCTGCTTCAGGTTAAAAGGCCGATCTACCAACCTAGGAAACTCTGTTTTACTTTCACATCAAACTGGATTTTTATAAATACCATGTGGGCGCAGTCATTACAATCTTCCTCAACGCATAAACCAGCAAAGGAATACCCATGCATGCGAACAGAAGAACAGAAATCATTGTGGTTAATGGTATTATTATTACCAAATAAATACAGCGCGCGTCTCCATTGTATCTACCGATACAATGCGTTCCATTACGCAATACACCACAGCGTTAACCCACGGCTTTTCCTCAATTCATAAAAGAACCATTTGAGAATAGACTGGTGCACACTTTAAGAATGGCCATGCGCGTATAATTATAGTCTGGACTTTTATAACCAACGTCCCTGTGCATATATTATGTAGGAAGGCATATATATATACCTTAGCAGTCCTACATACAATTTAATCAACGCATCCAAGTTACACAAAACAGCGGAAAACAATCACAACACATCTGGTTATATATTATGTGACCACGCAAGGGTTTCAACTAAATTACATGCTATCTGAAATAAACCACAGCAAAACCAAACACAGGAATACGCTGGTCCAAACCCCGCCTCCCGCATCAGAGATCACAACTAAACAAAACAGAAAACGAAATAGCAACACATCTGTTGATTTATTAATTAACAACGAAGATCCTAAATGTTACACAACTGTCTCCATATCTAAAAATAACTTCAAGTGTTCCAAATGTTCTTCTTTACTTTTGCTGAAAACTAGAATATCATCAAGGTAAACAACAACAAATTTACCTGTATACTCTTTCAGAACCTCATTCATTAGTCTCATGAATGTGATGGGCGCATTAGTGAGCCCAAAAGGCATCACTAACCACTCATACAATCCACTGTTGGTTTTGAAAGCGGTTTTCCACTCATCGCCTTCCCGAATTCTGATCTGATGATACCCACTTTTTAGATCTATCTTAGTCAAATACCTGGATCCACTCAAACAATCCATTAAATCATCCATTCTGGGCAAAGGAAATCTATACCTTACTGTTATCTTGTTGATAGCTCTGGAATCAGTGCACATGCGCCATTCTCCGCCCTTTTTTGGACTAAGCACCGTTGGCACAGCACACGGACTCAGACTCTCTCGAATCAGTCCCTTGTCCATCAGCTCCTGAACCTACCTTGCAACTTCTGCATTTTCTTGAGGAGTTAATCTATATGCAGCTTTATTAGGTAAACTTGCGCCTGGTATTAAGTCAATATGGTGACTTATACTTCTAACTGGTGGTAATTCATTTGGTAATTCATCCGCAATGATATCCATGTAACTATTTAACACAGATTGAATTTCTTCAGGCATATCATTTAAATTTGTGGAGGTTAAAATTACCTTGGGCCTTCCCACGATAGCGAAATGCACCTCTTCGCTTTTATCAACCTCCTGTAGTAGTTCCTTACCACTCACCAACATGATACTATTTTCAGGCAGCTCTTTATCAGCATCATTCTTCACTGGCAGCAACGTATGCTTAACTCCATCCTTTTCTATGGTGTATGTATTTCTTCTTCCATCATGAATCACCTTTCGATCAAATTGCCATGGTCTCCCCAATAACAGGTGACATACGTCCATGGGCATTATGTCACATAAAATCACATCTCTGTATGTGCCAATCTGCATTTCCACATTACATTGCTTTGTCACGGTGACTTGATGACCCTTCTGAAGCCAAGATACTTTGTACAGTGCAGGATGCGCTTTCTTTGTTAACCCAAGCTTTTCCACCATCTCTGTAGACACAAGATTGTCAGTACTCCCACTATCAATTATAACCTTACACCACTTACCCTTTGATTTGCATGTAGTCCTGAACAAGTTCTTCCTTTGCGCAGGTTCTCCAATCGCTTTTTCTAATCTCAGCAAAGTTCTTATGAGCAACAATGATTCACCTTCCTCTGGTGGTTCTTCCTTCTCTACAAGTCGAGGTGGTTCCAGCTTTGCCTCAGCCACATTTGCACCCCTCTGGCTTGCTGATTTGTTATGAGGACAGTCCCATGACATATGTCCCCGCTCTCCACAAGTATAACACCTAACATCTCTTCCTCGCCCTCTTCCTCTGGGCACGAATCTCCCTCTACTAGATTCATCCATCTGTGGTGATCTGCTGGTTGAACTTCCTGCTTCAAACTGATGTTGTGTTCCTCTGGATCTGACTGATCCTCTACTTCTTGCTGAGCTCTTTCCTCTGTTTCTTTGACTCTGTTTCCGCAATAATTTCGCCTCTGCTTTCAAACTTGCTTGATAGGCATCTTCAATAGTTTTCAAACTTAACAGGCTAATCTCATCTTGAATCTCATACCTTAGCCCATTAACAGATCTGGCTACTTTCTCCAGATCATCTTCTACATGCCCTGTTCTGATGCTTAACCTGTAAAATTCTTCAGTATATTCTTTAACATACATTCCTTTCTGCTTCAAATTTTGCATCTGCTTAAAAAGATTCAAATGATAGTCTTTAGGCAAAAACTTGGCTTTAAGTTTGCTTACCATTTTATCCCACTGCTTGATCTTAGGTTTCCCCTTTCGCATTCTTGATGTCTGTAACTCGTCCCACCAGATGGCTGCATGGCCCTTCAATCTAGTGACTGCAAACTTCACCCTCTTATTCTGCTCAACCTCTTCATAATCGAAATACTGATCTATGGATCTGGTCCAATCCATGAGCTCCTCGGCATTTAAACTCCCATCATACATAGGAATTTCTATCTTGGGCTTGCTGCCAACTTTTGCCAGCATCTTGAGGACTTTGGCAGTTTCAGTTTCTTCTCCTGCTTCGTCCTCTTCATCAGACTCTTCTGAAGAACTCTCAGTTTTCACAACTGGTGCTCTTCTCTGGGCTGTTTCCATTGTCTCCATTTGTTCACGCAGTCTTCGCACTTCGTCTATCAGGACTGCATTTGGTTCTGGTCTTCCTCGACCAATTCCTCGCCTTGGCGGCATCTTAGCTGAAACCACCTGGATCTTTTGGCTCTGATACCAAAAAAAATGATGCACCGAAACGCCTGTGCCAAATTTGCTTAAAAAAATTACAATCTATTCAAATAGAAAAAATCTGTTTCTTTTAGAATGCGGAATGTCAAAATGGGAAACCCTATTTATATTAAAATGGAGAACTGAATTCTTTCATTCGTTATACAGTTCTGAATAAAGTCCTTCTTTAGCTGCTGTTTTAACAACAATTATTCTAACAAGAGATATCAAGATACGCCTAACAAATCAATACTAAATACAGAGATTAAATCTATTACAACAATAAATTAACTGAACTCGACTCTACCATCAACAACAAATAAAATACGATTTTGTTTTCAAGCCACAACATGTGGGCAATTTCCCACATTGCTGGCCAGGTCCGATGCTCCTGCATCATCTAATTCTGAAATAATTGAAACTCATAATAACCATACACTGGAACTTGAACATGTTAAGATAGTTTCCACATATACATTGAAAGTTGGACCAATTAAGATAGTTTCCATGGATCTCTTCAATGAAGAAGAGAATTCAATCACAAATACTTTGCAAACCACATTAATAGACTGTGAATCATACTAATCTAATCAAAACTCTATAAATTCATATATCATTGAACAGAGGTGGATAATTAAAAAGTAATGGAATGCTCAATCCCCTTTGAGACCTCTTCTCACACTCAAATCTCTCACTCAATGCATAAAAAATCACTTTTTCTTGCAATGTCTACTTCCAAGCACCTGCAATATTAACTTAATATATGCCCATTCTAAGTATAAAGCATTACCCATATGTAAAAAATGCTCATAACCAAAGTTTTGTTCTTCATAGCCAAATTTCATTTAATGACATCCCTAATTACTTTTAGATAAGATAATATAACTCTCATCTCTCCAACAATTCCCACAAATTGCTCCACTTCAATGAGTTCATGAAAACTCAAATCATTTAACATAACACAATATAATATAAGGATTCATACACACAACCTTTACAAATTTGTGTTTCCATTAACAAAGAAAAATTGTACATGCATAACCTCACAATCATACATTTCTCTCTTGATTCTGCATTCATTTGGCCATTAGTTCTCATTGCTCATAGGCTTACAATAATTAGAATTAATAAATATAATATCTTTCTAAATCCTAAAATCACTCCATAAATCACTTCATAAAGTAAATTTTCCTAAATCATCAAATCGTTCCGTAAATTTTTCCATAAGCATACTTTTCTAAATTCTAAAATCACTCAATCCATCCCTAGAACCTCTTACACTTTTCAAGGTAGATTTGTTTTTTCCTCATCGACAAAATCTCACCTATCCATAGCTTTTCTAAAATTATGACTCATATACTTCTAAAAATCATAAAATATCTCAACTCATAAAATACAATTTATTTACATAAAAGACTATAATTTTTTCTAAAAAATATAGACCCCCTTTTTCAAATTTTTTCAAATTGAAGACTTAATGCCTTGAAGCTCTAATGATCTTGCATCAAACTCCCAAGGTGGAAAAATCTCACAACCTCCTAGTCATGTGTCATCAATTTTTGAATCCTCTAGGATCCCAAACTTTAGTTTGTAATTTTTCATCCACTTCATTATGTTGTTGCTCCACTTCTTCAGTTGTTGCCATCTTTCTCTCTCTGGGTTTCCAAACCTTAAATTGCAACCTTCCTTTGATTTGGCTAATGAATACTTGAGCAGTAAAATCTTCCATATTTCGAACTATCTTCTTACTTCTATATAGCTCTAGATACTCGCTCCCTCAACATCCAATTCTCATTAATTTATTCTTGGTTGTTGAAATATTCTGCTGTCAACTTCCATTTGTTGCATGCCATCTTCCTCCATACTACTATTGTATGGCACTCTAATATGTTTCTCTAAATCATCTTGAACTATGCCTGCAACCTCTATGGTGTTGCATGCATCTCTTGCTATCCATTCCTATAAATACCTCATCTCCTCTTGAAAATCCATAAACACTAAATTTTAATGTTTTACTTGAGGTTTAATGCTATCTTTAGGAAATAGATTGGCTTCTATTTCTTTAATTATCTCTTCATGTTCATATTCAATTTCTATGCCCGCATTCATAGAAATTTCATTAGTTTCATAAATGTGATATTCTTGGATCTCATTCACTACTACATCCTCTTCTTCACCAAGGGATTGTCCTTGTTCAGGTTCACAATAGTGCACTTTTTTCTGCCTCATACTCAACTTCTTTGATTTCCCCTTCTTTCAACCAGGTTTTTATCATGTGCCTCATCTTCTTCCACAATTTTCTTGCAAACAATTCCTTAACTGACCATTTAACTTTTTTCTTAAAATTCCACTTGCATTTCTAGTCTTCAACTTCTTGTTGTAGTAGCTCCATAAGTACATTCAACTGTGCCTTCATCTTAGTCATCTCTTTCTCAAATTCCACATCCTTCATCTTTCTCTTTATGTCATTTTCCTTGACATCTTCTTTCCTTCTCATGTGGCTTTAACCTGAACCTTTATAATGACCCTTTGTGGTCATCCTTCTCTCTATCTTTGTGAGCTTCTCCATGATCAATAGTGAACTGCAACCAAGTCTCTCCTCTGTAGCAAGTCTCCTCTTCTTGCAACTCAATACCTCATCAAGCTTTCTTCACTAGCTTGACCTTTTGGTATTTTCTCTAGTTCTTTCCTTAGAACCTTCTCTTGACAATTTTTCCCACACTCACTATGGAACTGCCCTTTGACAACTTTTACCCAACTTCTACTTGTTGGAGGTCATCCTTCTTTTCGTTGCAATCCTCAATTCCAAAGAGTGTACTAGATTAGATACCACTTGATGCAGTACAATTCACCTCTTCTTGCAATGTCCACTTCCATGAACCTCCAATCTTAACTTAATAGATGACCAAGCTAAGTATACAATATTACCCATATATAAAACATAACCAAAGTTTTATTCCTATAACATTAATGATTAAATTTGGATATAAAATTAATTTTTATTTGTAATAATGTTGATCATAGATACATTTATTTTTAATTATAATAACAAAATAATGGTTTCTAACAGTCTGATTTAGAATAATGATTTTAATAAACACAGTTTACTCTATTTAAAGATAGACACTATCATCTTTGTCACTTAAAAAAACATTGTAATGAAGCACCATTAAAATTCAAACGCAAAAAAAATACAATTGAAACTAGTATAAAAAATTGTGAAGGTATCACAAGCAAATCCTTATAAGTTACAAAGAGAAAATAATAAATGTTGTGAATTTTTCCGTGTTAGCAATAAATATTAGTAATTTAGTTGGCAATAAATTTGTTTGTATGTAAAAGATAATACAAAATTTTGAAGAATATTAAGAAGTTTAGAATCTGCACAAGCCGAGCTTGTTAATCAATTTAACATGTGCTCATGGGCAAGGAAAAATTACATATAATCATGGGTGCTCTAATTCAGGAAAATTATGATGAAATCCCTAATTGTTAAAGTTGTCATAACTAACAATTTCTTTTCTCCTAGAATTTTGGTCACGTGTATACTTTATATTTGTTATTGAGATTAGTTTAGGTTAATGAAAAGTAACTCTGGAAGACTTTACATCATTGAATGTCCAAAACTGCTCTTACAAAAAATGACTGAAAGATTATACAGTTAAAAAGAAAAATGAAAATAACCTCACATGATACTGAGAGATTTCCCAAATAGCACCTAAAGGTTAGATATTGAATGCCTTCATCCCAAAATCTTTGAAAAACTAGCTAAAGGCTAGAGATTAAATTCCCTTCTCCGAATTCTACCATACCTAGGCTAGTTAGTAGAGTTGAACATTTGAAATTCTTGGTATTGACTATCATTGACCATGGTTAACCATGGTTCATTTTCATATTGAGACAATTTTTGTCACAATGTGACGTTAGAGCATGGTTTATTTTCATATTGAGACAATCTTTGTCACAATGTGATGTTGGACCATGGTTGACCATGATTGACCATGTTTGTTTTCTTTGTAAGACTAAATCTATTAATGGAAACATAATGTACATTGAGGCGCCGACCTCTGTGGGTCTAGAACATCCATATGACGAGTTTGAACAACAAAACTAAAACGAGATTGCCCCAGGTGGGGAAACCAGTTCGAAGACGAGATAATGACAAGTTTCTTCTGCCCACGTAGGGTCTACATCTCCAAAACTCAAAATTTACTGTCATGGTGACTTTCAAAATTAACAACCAAAAATAACCATAGTAAAAAGACAAAAAAAATTCAAAAGACTGAGTTGGACACGTGACCTGTCTACATGCAAATGCTAGGTGTCTTAGGAAGGTGGCTTCTCTTCCATAATCGAACACCCATACTCGCCTGAATCAGTATCCTCTGCCTACCTACCACCCATAGTGTCGTGTGGCTCTCTGGCTTCCTCCTGAATGCCTTTGGCTTTGCTGATGACCTTGCCACCCGACGCCTTCGTTCTGCTGGTGGTCAACTGATCCTTGGCTTCCTGTTGATGGCTTGTGCTCGGCATCCTCGGAATAGTGTCGTGAGGTGGACGAACCAAGTTCTTCACTGGGTTGTGGTGTGGTTCAAAGCTCATGCCAGCTTCCTCCCTGAATTCCACTGAGACAGTGGCAATGACTATAGGTCTGTCCATGGAGAAAAGGAAATGAAATTGAGCAGACTGGGTGGTAGCATTAAGAATGGGTGTCTGGGTGGCCTCATCAATCTGAAGAGTCTCATAGGGGAGAGCTCATTCTCTTTGTTACGGGTAGCCGGATGACTGCCATGGAAGCAGGAAGAGGAAGGGCTAGGGGGCAGGGAGGCTAAAGGGGAAGTCGCAGCAGAGGGAAGCAACAAAGGGGGGTCGTTAGCTCTTCCATGGCTACCACCACGCCTGCTTCTCATGTGGTGATGACGATGAGGAATATTGCTCTGAGTGGGGTGTTGTTACAAAGAGTGAGCCGAGATGGTAGGGAGCGAGGAGAGAGCAACACATGTAATATTGTAAATGACATAGTGATTCAAATCAGGGGTAGAGGTAGGGGGTCGAGGCATCAAATTGCAAGGTGCAATAGATAGATTGGGAGGAGTGATGACCATTTCCTAGGTCGATGCAGTAGAGAAGCCTGCAACACCTCCCTGTAGCGGTGCGAGAGTTTGGCTTTACTGCAGCAGGGTGGCAAGAGAAATTCAAAGGCATAATGGAGGTCTGCTGAGGGCTCGAAGCCATGATTTTAAGCTTACTGGGGAGGTCTCGATTCGCACAATGGATTAATGATGCCAGCCGAGAGGCAGAGGTCTGCCTTAAATTCCCATAGGTGAGAGCGCGGACGACCATGTGGCTTGGCCATCTGTCAGGCCGGTGTTGTATCTGCATTAACTTCTCATCAACCACCCGCATCCGGGGATGATTGACCATGTTTTACCATGGTTGACTATGATTAATTTTTATATTGAGACAATCTTTGTCACAATGCGATGTTGGACCATGGTTGATTTTCATATTGAGACAATCTTTGTCATAGTGTGACATTGGACCATGGTTGACCATGATTGACCATGGTTGATAATGGATGAACATGGTTGATTTTCATATCGAGACAATCTTTGTCGCATGCAATGTTGGACCATTATTGAACATGATTATAAACCTAAGGGATTTATATTAAACCTTAGGATTAATATTATAAACCCTATGAATAATATTATACCTTAGGAATATGAACGCTTATATTAATAAACCTAAGGGATTGATATTATAAACCCAAGGGATGAATACTAAAAAACCAAGGGATTATAAAAAAGGGAATAATATTGTACTCAAGGGATTAATATTATAAACAGAAGGTATATAAACTCTAAGATAAATATTATAAACCCTAAAATAAACATGGTTGACCATGGTTGATTTTCATATTGACACAATATTTGTCACAATACGATGTTGGACCATGGTTGACCATGATTCATTTTCATATTGAGATAATCTCTATCACAATGCCACATCGGACCATGGTTGACCATGGTTGACTTTCATATTGAGACAAACTTTTTCATAATGCGGTATTGGACCATGGTTAACCATGGTTGACCATGGATGACCATGGTTGTCACAATGTGATGTTGGACCAAGAGACAATATTGTCACAATGTAACCATGATTATTGACCATTGTTGACCATGATTGACCATGGTTGATTTTCATTTTAAGACAATATTTGTCACAATGCATCGTTAGACCATGGTTGAACATGCTTGATTTTCTTATTGAGACAATCTTTGTCAAAATATGATGTTGGACCATTGTTGACCATGGTTAACCATGACAGACTATAATTGACCATGTCAACCATGTTTGATCAATGTTGACCATGATTGACCATGGTTAACCATGATTGATTTTCATATAAAGAAAACCCTAAGATAAATATTATAAACCAAGGTACATAAACCTTATGAAAAATATTATAAATAGTAAAATAAACATGGTTGACCACAGTTGATCATAGTTGATTATCATATTGAGACCATTTTCGTCACAATGCGACATTGAACCATGGTTAACCATGATTGATCTTCATATTCAAACAATATTTGTCACAATGCGATGTTGGACCATGGCTGACCGTGCACAATTTTCATATTGAGAAAATCTTTGTCACAATGTGACATTGGACCATGATTGACCATGGTTGACCATGTTTGACTTCCATATTGAGACAATCTTTGTCATAATGTGATGTTAGACCATGGTTGACTATGATTATAAACCTAAGAGATTTATATTAAACCATAGGATTAATATTATAAACCCTATGAATAATATTATACCCTAGGAATATGAACCCTTAGATTAATAAACCCAAGGGATTGATATTATAAAACAAAGGGATTAATGCTAAAACCCTAAGGGATTATAAACCCAAGGGAATAATAGTAAACTTAAGGGATTGATATTATAAACCCAACGTATATAAACACTAACATAAATATTATAAACTCTAAAATAAACATGGTTGACCATAGTTGACCATGATTTATTTTCATATCAAGAAATTTTTATGATAAACACTAAGATACATATTATAAACCAATGTATGTAACCCCTATAATAAATATTATAAAAACTAAAATACACATGGTTTACCATGGTTGACCATGGGTGATTTACATATTGAGACAATCTTTGTCACAATACGATATGGGACCATGGTACACCATGGTTCACCATGAATATTTTTCATATTGAGACAATATTTTTCACAATGCGATGTTGGACCATGGTTAATCATGATAGGCCATGGTTGACCTGGTTGATTTTGATATTGAGATGACATTTGTCACAATGTGACATTGGACCATGGTTGACCATGATTGATTTTCATATTGAGACAATGTTTGTCACAATGTGACGTTGGACCATGGTTGAGCATGATTATACCCAAGGGATTTAAATTAAACCCTAGGATTAATATTATAAACCCTATGAATAAAATTAAATAACCTAGGAATATGAACACTTAGATTAATAAACCTAAGGGATTGATATTATAAACCCAAGGGATTAATAGTAAAAACCCAGGGGAATAATATTAAACCCAAGGGATTAATATTATAAACCCTAAAATAAACATGGTTGACCATGGTATACCATGGTTAATTTTCATATTGAGAAAATCTTTGTCACAATGTGATTTTGGACCATGGTTGACCATGATTGATTTTCATATCAAGACAATCTCCGTCACAATGAGACATTGGACCATGTTTAACCATGATTGATTTTCATATTGACACAATCTTTGTTGTAATGCAACATTGGACCATGGTTGACCATGGTTGGTTTTCACATTTAGACAAACTTTCTCCCAATGCAATGTTGTACCATGATTGACCATGGTTGATTTTCATATTGAGACAATATTTATCACAATGTGGTGTTGGACCATGGTTGACCATGGTCGACCATGTTTGACCATGGTCGACCATGTTTGACCAATGTTGAGCATGATTAACCATGGTTGACCATGATTTATTTCCATATTGAGAAAATATTTATCACAAACCCAACGAATAAATATTATAAACCCAAGAGACATAAACCCTAAGATAAATATTATAAACCCTAAAATAAACAATAAACCCTAACATTAATATTATAAACCTCAAGATTAATATTATAAATCCAATGGATAATATTGAACCCTAACATTAATATTAAACCATAGGTATATAAACCCTAAGATTAATAAACCTAAGGGAATAACATTAAATCCTAGGATTAGTATTAAACCATAGGAATATAAATCTTAAGATTAATGTTATATACCTTAGGATTAATATTATAAACCCAAGAGATTAATACTAGAAATCAAAGGGATTAATAAACCTAAGGCCCTCAATATCAAGATTGTTAAAGTCAGTATTTGTATACTACCATTAGTGATCAAAAGTCCTCTTTTCTTATCATATGAGGGTCCCATTCTGAAATTTTTGTCATTCCACCTAGGTACTCATTCAAAAATTTACTCACTAATGGTAGCCCTAGTTAATTAAACCTCACTCTCCCTCAAAAATCAATACTTGTTGGTCCACCTTCATGTCTTACTAGACATACATCAATAATAAAAGATCATTTCATCATATCTTTATGTCAGTCAAGTCAACATGGAGTCTGGTCATTCAAGGTCCCATTAGGTCATTAGGGTTTCCAAGGTTCCAATAAAAATCCATTCCATTTCATAAGAGCAGCAAGTAAAGGGTGATCAAATAACATCTCTTCACCATGTGAAGATGATTTGTAAAGAGAAATGCTTATTTCATCATGTAATTTTGAGTTCAAATGTAATATTTTTAATTTTCATTTTGTAATTTTATGTCATTTAAATGTAATAAGTACAAGGTTCCCAAGCTACTAACTTAGTGTTCCGAAGATGCCAGACCATCAAAAGATAAATTTTTCAAAGGAAATAGTTAAGTGAAATGGTAAAGTTTCAAAGGGTTAAGTGAATGCCAAAGGGAGTTGAAGCACTAAACCTTAATTTCCCCTCCCACAGAGCTAGGGTTGGCTATAGAATCAAAGACATCTGAGAATAAGAGACCTAAGGGATGTCATTTCAGCAAGTATGAGGCCATTCCAACTCATAAACATCATGTCCCCATCATTTTTCAAGAAGTCATTCGAAGGGACAAATCATTTGCCACACACAGGGCCAGTTTTTCTTCAAAGTATGTTTCCAACCAAATAGAGATGCATTTTACAAAAGTAAGAGAGGTTTTTGACCATAATAGGCAAGGAATGAAAAACCCCCTTCTGTTTTTACACAGGTGTCATGGTTTTGGAGAAATGTCAAAACTACAGTTGCTACAAGAGAGTCGCTACACTTCTGGAGCGACCTTGGAAAAAGCACTTTTTCTCCTATCTGGAGTGCCCAAATGACTTTTTGGATGAGTCCAATGATAACTAAAGAGACGAATATTTCCAATGAGCTATCATGAGCTCAATTTGGAGTCGAGTAAGACCTCCAAAATTTTCTTGCAAGCGAACACTTCATTTTTGCACCCTCATTCTGCACTTTTTGACCAGTCTTGGGAGAATTGATTTTTCAAGGGCTATAATTGATCTTTTTCAGCGCTTGATAGGTCCATTGTGTATCCAAGAGAGATACCTTTCCAATGAGCTATCATGGGCTCAATTTGGGCTTCGGGAATACACTCAAATGTAGATTTGAAGTCGACACTACGCACTTGCTTCAAGCGCTACACGTCTGCCCGGTGCTTCACGTTCCCATAAGGCGTTGCGCATTTGTCCAAGAGAGCCAAAATTCCCTCCTCAGTTCCACCAAAGTGCATTCAACGTCCTACAAGTAAGTAACCACTGCAAATCACATGTTTTTCTCACATAGATTCACTTCCAAAGTGTTTTAATGATTTAATTGAAGATTTCGTGTTTGTTCTATATCTAAACCCTAGATCTTCCCCAACAATACCCTTGCACTCTCAATTCCTTTTATACACTCCCCTACACCTTCATTCCCTTTCCCTAAACCTTTTTATCCTAAATACCCTCTAAACCTTTGTCCCAAAACCCTAAGCCCTATGTGCTACAACTACATGGGCTCCCAAACCCCAACCCCCAAATCCATCATATTAATACTCCCTATCCCCTCCTCCATTACATAAATCCCTTTACCCATCTCATTCAATTCCCCTTCCCCATTTCTTATTCCCAAAAACCACATTCCAAATACCTTATACTACTAGGGTTTGATATTAAGCACCATGGAAAAAGACGAAAACAAACCATACAGTGAGGCATAAAAATCCAAGGTTTTGTTAGAAGAGACACTTGATTATCATGGTTTGCTTGAAGAGAAAGATGAACAAGCACCAAGAGGCAGACATAGAACCATAGGTTTGAAAAGAACCTTGGAACTTAAAGTGCAAATTCAAAGAGAGATAGTTGATGAAGCTATGCTTAATGATTAAGTCTTGGATATGATAAAAGAAGACAAGGAAGGTTGGCTTCAGGCCATCAATGATCACTTGGAGAATTTATTGAATAAATCTAAAAAGGACAACAACCTTCAAGTGAGAATGGCCAAACACTATGCCAACAGAGAAAGAAATGCTAGGGCAAAACTCAAAACAACAAAGGCAAAAATTGAAGCCCTAACTCACCAAAGGGAGAAGGAAAAACTTGACATACTTGCAGAGGCTTCACTCCAGGCCTAGCTACACCAAACCTTAGCTCCTTAGCCAATTTTGAAGTCCCTTAGCATATTTTAGAAAATATATGTTTTTTGTGCTTTTTTAGGCAATTTCATATTAGCTACATGGTCAAACGCGCAACGCCCTAGGTGTTGCACACTTTTTTGGGACACGTTTTGTAGGAATGGAAGCTACAAATGGATTCATAATGACCAAGACATCTAGGAAAACTATGTTTCTAGCCCTAGAATGCAAAACTGACAGGTGAAAAAGGCAAAAAACTACCAAAAAAATCATGTTTCTGCCTCATTTTTGGACCAAGCGTTGCATGTTTGACTAGTCTTGGGAGAATCCATTTTTGGAGAGTTAAATCAAGTCCATTTTTCAAACTAGTGGCACATTTGGAAACTAGACAGGATAAGATTTCCAACGAGCTATCTTGGGCTCAATTTGGACATCGCAAAGGCATGCAAAATTGGGTCTGAACATGGCACTATGCATTTGACAGTTGGCCCAATTTTTCACTGTTTCTCTCCCATTTTGATTTTTACCTATGCGAAATCAATTTTTTACTAATGTAATCCATATGATTGATGTAATTATTATGTTTTTACTATTACCTAGGGTAAGTACATTAGGTAAATGGCTTCCACGAGATGTAATGAATCAGTTCACTTAAGTTAGGGATGAGTCACTTTGACCACCCTACACTCTAGCTATCAGTTCATTTTTGGTTGTAACTACTCCTCCTCTCATGGATTTGACCCTTGAGGCTAGGATGAGTTGGTTTGAGGCCTATATCATATAATTTTCAGTCATTCTATAGGTTAGAGTCCATTGGATGTTGTACTAGTGTTTCAGACTTTGGCATGGAATATATTGGATGAGTTGCAGCTATTTTGGTGGGATTCTTGTGGCGTGGTATTTTGATATTGTTTCTTCCTTAGTTTCATATGTATGAACGTTTGTACCTCTCATGATTCATTTCACTCTAAATATGTTTGATTTTCAAGGTGTGATAAGCAGAATTCATCTTGTATGCTCTAGTTTGGGAAAATCATCATAAATTGTTTCATTTCTTCAGTTTAAAAAGAATTCATGGTTTTCATGCTATTTTTAGCACCTCACTAGTCTAAACCATCTCATTACTATATTGTAAAGTGTTAAGGTAGTTTTCATACCTTTCCCCATCAGATGTTTGCAATTTTGATTTTCTTTTTCCCTGACCTAGTTCACTCTCTGGCCTAATTCACTCATCGAGTGACTACCCCAACCAAATCAAATCAAAACAATCTTTAGCTACTAAATATAGCCTAAAACTCTAATCCATCCAACCCTCTTAACTGTGATCCTTAGGAGAGAGCCCTCTCTGGCCTGGTGGGGCTAGCTACCAAGTCAAAAGATTGTTTTGTGGTTACCTCAACTGGACTCTTCCTCAACCTTGGAGATTCAGAGGAGTGATAACAAGGAATATATTTAAACTCTACCTGACTAAGTCCGATGATAAAATTTTATACCAACAACATATTATACCTACATGTATGCATGTAACTGTGCATTAAACCTAATTATATTTTTTCGTGTTTTCTATATGCATCTAACTATGCGTTAACCTGATTATATGTTTGTCATCTTTTCTATTCCAAGCTAGTTGTACAATAAGTTTAGAATAGAGTTCTTTGAAACAATTTGATATTCACAATTTAATATGGGTTTTCAATATTAGGGTTAATAATATTAGGTTTAATATTAGGTTCCATAATATAGGGTTTATAATATTAGTTTTAATATTAGGGTTTCTAACATTTGACTTCTAATATAGGGTGCTTAATACTTAGTGTTTAATAATATAGTGTCTCTTTTTTGTGTTCTTCAACAACATTCAATGAGAGTGAATTGTAAGACCAAGCATGAATTGAATATTTGTAATGAGACTCTTCTAAGGTTTTATAGATTCAATTGATTTTATCGATCAATGTAGTGGACCCTAGGGTTTAAGGTTTATAGTTAATAAGATTCAAAACATTGCTAACAATGTCCTCACTATGAATGATTATGGTTAACGATTGTATGACTATGGTTGATCGTGGTTTTACTATTGTTGACTATGGTTGATCATGATTGACTATGGTTGAACATGGTTTTCATATGAGTCACCATCATTTGACCAAGGTTTGGCTATAGCTGACCATGATTTGATTATTGTTTAATTGTACTTGACCATATTTCAACTATGGTGTCTCTATAATTGACCATGATTTCATTATAGTTACCATTGAAATGGTGGTTGTTAATGCTCAACCATGGTTTGAAACTGTGACCATCCTTCTAGGTGTCCATGTTCAACAATCACTATCCACCATAGTTCAATATAGTTCACTATCATTAATAATGGGTCACCTATTGATAGGCCATAATGTCCATGGTAATTATGGTTTACCATGGTAGTCATGTTAATTATTATTGACTACGATGCCCATGTGACTATAGTTGACCATATGACCAACAATAGTCAACCATAACCATGTTGACTATAGTTGACCATATCAACAATAGTTAACCATAGTTAACATGATTTAATGGATAGATTAATTTATAGATAAGACATTTTAAATGTGTGAAATAACATAATATTAATGTACCATTGATATTATATTAAACTTTTATTAAGATTATTTAAATATTTTAATAATGTTTTCTACATTTGTCGATATTATATTAATGTCATAATTCAATATTAACGATATATTAAACATTAAATATACATATACTAATTATGTCTTAAATATCGTATCAACAAACTAAATTAATAATTAAGCTAATATA